>WOVY01009527.1:600000-867500 GCA_013436015.1 Rhipicephalus annulatus
ATAAACATGGGGTATGAGCCAGGCCACGTCTTCCAGTCATCATAGCGTCATATATATATATATATATATATATATATATATATATATATATATATATATATATATATATATATATATATATATAGAACTTGAAGGGAAGGCACGACAGGTCCGGGTATTTTCTATATTGAAATAACTTGCAGATAGCACATAAGAAAAGGATAGTATTTACTAACGTTTCGGCCGTGGCACGGCCTTCGTCAGAGTAAGTAGGTATGATACAATGCAGCCGCTTTTATAGGCTCACGTGATGAACTCTCGGTATAGCAGCTAGGACAATCAAAGTAAAAAAATGGTAATCTGTCAGAACCTTGTGTTGACATGACTGACATGTGACGGGTGCATGAATATACAGTCTCAAATTTCATTGCGCATCGACGCGCGGGGCACAGTATGGTTGCCAGGACATGCAAAAGAGCTCTGAAGTAAGGAAACGACGGTTGACTAATATACATTCTAATATACACTAAAATATTTTACTAATCTAAGAAGTCGTGTTGTTATAGTGCGAGGCAGGTGAGCTTTCCTACGTTTTCATTGATACCTGAACGAATGGTGTTAAATTTATGGATCAAGAATATATATATTCTTCAATATATATATATATATATATATATATATATATATTAAAATAGAGGTGTACGTCGAGAAAGGTACAGACGCAGTTGGCAAAATGTGCTTTATCAGGCAGGTCTGGCTAATGGCGAGCGGCGTGTGCGAGCTACTACTACAGCCACCGATCATCATCGTCTTCTTCATTACCAGCAGAGCGTCCGTTATTCAGATTCATTACAATTACTCCCCGCGAAATAAGGAGCCATCCTGGCGACCTATGGACAAGTAAACACGGGAGGGTCGTAGCAGGGCTTAAGTCTCAAGACGTGGACTATTTCCTGGCCGCGACGACGTTGGTCAGAAGACGGTTCCAGTGGCTCAATGAGGTAATTCACTGGTGACGTTTTTTGTAGCACACGATATGGGCCGTGATACTTGGAGACCAACTTGGTAGAAAGGCCAGGTGTAGCAGAAGGGACATGCAGCCAGACGAGTGAACCTTGATCGTAGGAAGTAGTGTTATTTGATGCGTCATGGTGGTGCTTTTGGCGTCCTTGGTCTTGGGTTGTGAATGATTTTGCCAGTTGGCGGCATTCTACAGCGTATGTAGCGGCTTGAGACAAAGTCGTGGACTCTGAGGAGTCAGGTTTGTACGAAAGAATGGTGTCCATAGTGCAAGAAGGTTCGCGTCCGTAACGGAGGAAAAAAGGAGAGAACCCAGTAGTGATTTGAATGGCAGTATTATAGGCGAACGTGATAAACGGGAGCACTCAGTCCCAATTGAAGTGGTCTGACGAGATATACATAGACAGCATGTCACCAAGGGTGCGGTTGAAGCGCTCTGTCATTCCATTGGTCTGGGGATGATAGGCGCTTGTAGTGCGGTGAACGACGTGGCACTGACGCAGCAATGCTGTGATGACGTCTGACAAGAATACGCGACCACGATCGCTCAGTAACTCCCGAGGTGCTCCATGACGTAATACGATGTTGTGAAGAACGAAGGTCGCAACGTCTTTTGCTGTAGATGAGGGAAGGGATGAAGTTTCGGCATACCACGTGAGATGGTCGACGGTAACTATGATCCAGCGTTACCGTCAGCAGTGTTGGGAAGGGGACCATAGATATCGATGCCGACGCGGTCGAATGGTCGGGATGGGCATGGTTAGGGTAACAAGGTACCGCTGGTGTGATAAGGGGGAGTTTTAGATGCGGAAGCATCTTATACTCGCGCCTTGTAGTGCGCCGTCCGCGCCGTCCGCACCGCTTCTCGAACATTCGACAGCTGACGCGCGCGCATGCGCCGTCGCGCCGTCGCCCACCATTTGTGCCGCGCGCGCTTCTCCTTCGAGAACATTCGACAGCTGACAGCGCATGCGCCGTCGCGCTGTATATATACTCAAGGTCGGCGCTCGCTCGCTCAGTTGCCGCTCGTCGGTTGGTTTGTACGGCGCGTCGACGTCCAAGGTCGCGGTGAAATGAATTCCAACGAATCCACAAACACAATGATCGACGTCCCTTCAACCAGCGCCGCCCTTTCGCATACGTGTGTACGTGTTCACTCATTTAACACCCTCTCCTACAACCACGTTAACCAATTTAGCCATCGACCCAAGTAAGTCGCAATTTAACACCCCATTTCACAACCACGTTAACCAATTTAGCCATCGACCCAAGTAAGTCGCACTTTAACACCCCGTTAACCAATTATATGCTCCGCATCCTCCTCAGTGTTCCCCCGAGGGAAGCTGCGGGCAATTTTTTCGTCTCTGGCACGTCGAGGAGGCCCGAACGTATTGTCGTATAAAACCGTAAATGCCACGCCAGTAATATCAGAGACGTATGCGAGAATAAGTCTTCAGGAAACCTGCGTGGCCGCATTGGGGGTCGTCATGAAACGTGGAACAAATTTCGGAGCGCAGATGATGTGGAATCACGAGTAGCCACTGACGTCCACCGGGTGCGTAGTTGCGTCGGTACAGCACGTCATCGTGAGTGGCGAAGTGCTCGACTTGCCGATGCAACGTGCGAGAAGGGGGGGAGCCGTCCGCCCAGCCAGGATGTCTAGAATCGAAGCAACCCAAGGGTCCTTGCGTTGCTCAGATGGCATGTCGGCGATGGTGACGGCAGTGGCATCACAGGTTAGACTTTCGCAGCAGTCCGGGTCAGGGGGTAGGGGCGAACGGGAAAGGGCGTCTGCGTCCGAATGTTTCCGGCCGGAGCAATAGACCACGCGAATATTATATTTCTGGAGCGTAATGCCCATCGGGCGAGGCGACTGCTTGGATCCTTTAGTGACGACAACCAGCAGAGGGCGTGGTGGTCAGTCACGACGTCAAAAGGGCGCCCGTACACGTAAGGTCGAAATTTCTCTATCGCCCAAATAATGGCGAGGCCTTCGTTTTCAGTTACGGAATAGTTGATTTCGGCTTTGCTAAGAGTTCGGCTTGCGTAGGCAACCACGTACTCTTGGAAGCCGTCTTTATTCTGTGTGAGAATAGCGCCTAGCCCGACACCACTAGCGTCGGTGGGGATCTCTGTGGGTGCCGATGGGTCGTAATGTCGCAGAATAGGCGGCGATGTGAGGAGGCGGCACAGTTTATTAAAAGAATTGTCACAGGTGGCAGACCAGGCTGAAAGGTCTTTAGAGCCGGCGAGGAGCTTGGTCAAAGGAGCGATGATCATCGCGAAATTGCGGACGAAGCGCCGGAAGTTAGAGCAAAGGCCTATGAAGCTTCGGAGCTCTTTCATGGTGGTTGGTTTGGGAAACACTGAAACGGCTGTAAGTTTGGCAGGGTCAGGAAGAATGCCGTCTTTTAAAACCACGTGGCCAAGGATCATAAGCTTTCGAGTGGCGAAATGGCACTTATTCAGATTCAGTTGCAGCCCCGCGGCAGAAATACACGCGAAGACTTTATCGAGGTGGGTTAAATGGGTTGCGAAATCAGTTGAAAAGATGAGAATGTTATCTAAATAACAAAGGCAAACGTTCCTTTTGAGGCCTCGAAGGATAGAGTCTATCATTCGCTCGAAAGCAGCTGGTGCGTTGCAGAGGCCGAAGGGCATGACTGTGAATTCGTAAAGCCCGTCGGGCGTGATGAAAGCTGTTTTTTCGCGATCGGCCTCTGCCATGGGTACTTTCCAGTATCCAGAGCGCAGATCTAAAGAAGAAAAAAATTCGGCTCCCTGTAGGTAGTCCAAGGCATCGTCAATGCGTGGCAGCGGATGGACATCCTTACGCGTGATTCGGTTGAGACGTCGGTAGTCCACGCAAAACCTGATGGATCCGTCCTTCTTCTTCACCAACACAACTGGAGAAGACCAGGGACTGCTTGACGCTTTGATTATGCCACGTGTCAGCATGTCGTCAACCTGTTCATTGATGGCACGATATGGACGCTGCCGTAATGGCGTCTCTTGACCGGTATCTATACGGTGAACAACAGATGACGCTCGACCTAAGGAAGGCTGATTGTGGTCAAACGAGGTTCGAAAACGCTGGAGGAGCTTGATCAGCTGTTCCTGCGGCCCAGGCGTGAGGTTGCAATCAATGGACTTGCGGAATACATCCATAGGTTCATTAGCGTCAGTTGTGGGTGTAATGGCACAAGTCGGTAAAAATGGCTTGTCTGGATAGATCGTGTCTTCGAAAATACAATTTAAGGTCTTGAGGCTTCCCAGACACTCGCCGCGTAGCAAAATGTTCGGACAAGTAGAAACGTTGCACGCATAAAGTACCGCCGAACCATTGGAAAAGTTGATGACGGCAAACGGGAGGACGATGGTTCAGTGTTGCACACTAGCTATAGTTGGTTGGAACAGGAGCGTCGAGTTAGTGGCAGCAGGAGAAAACACAGGCACTAGGATGGCGGACAAAGGCGCGATGCGGACGTCAGCTGCGGCAAACACTTTCGAGGGACTGTGGTGGTCGATATCAAGGCACGCATTCGTCAACGTGATTTCAGCACGAGCGCAGTCGACGAGGGCCTGATGGGTAGAAAGGAAATCCCATCCTAGTATGACATCGTAAGATGAACGTGGGAGAACAAAGTTGACGTCGTACCAAACATCTTGAATAAGAACGCGTGCTGTGCACTGAGCTGTCGGCGCGATGAAATGGGAGGTGGCTGTACGCAGAGCAAGATTCGAAGCGGCGTTGTAACTTTTCTCTAATCACGACACAGTTTTTCACTAATTACAGAAACGACGGCGCCTGTGTCGACAAGTGCACGTACAGAAACACATTCTACTAGCACATCAATTTCGTTGGTCGGACAAAGAGGAGTTCTTAGAAGGTTGGACGACGACGCAGTTCTTGCTTCCGGTACTGCGGCTGTCAGTTTTCCTCTCGAACGGGGCTTTTGCGCCGAAGCATCGGGGAGACAGATCGGCGACGGGGTGGTAATGACCGGCGAGAATCGACAGGGCGTCGTGGGGACAATGAGTCGGTGATAGGAGAAGATGGTCGCTGGGGATTTTGGGCAGCCTGGTAATTAGCAGAATTCCCATGGTCTGGAGGCTGGAAGTTGCGATGGCGACAGTAGCGTGCTATATGTCCTACGAAACCACATGCGAAACAGATGGGTCGATTATCCAAGGTGCGCCATGGGTTAATGACAGAAGGTGCAGGGGGCGAAACGGGGTGGGGTGCCGTGTATGTAGGCAGCGTCGTAGGGTAGGAGGACCCGGTGCCCCGGTATGCGCCAGAGACAGGTGGGGCTTGGGGTCTAGCAACGACGGCAGCGTAGGTCAGCGGCGTAGGGACAGATGGCGATGAAGGCAGTGCCTGCGTGACCTGTGTCTCAATGACCTGGCCTAGACGTGGGTTTAACGAGGTCACTGGCGCGGATGCTTCGGCCACAAGAGAAAGCTGACGCGCAACTTCTTCACGAATGAATTGTTTGATGTGGGGCAGTAAGACGGTGTGATCAGCAGCGACGTCGTGCACCAGGGCGGAAACTTCAGCCGTATCTTCAGCAGCCCTGCGCGTCGAGACACGCTGCTTACGCAACTCGTCGTACTCCTGACAGAGCTTGAAAACATCGGTGATGGTCTGTGGATTCCTAACGACGAGCATCTGGAAGGTATTTTCGTCAACTCCTTTGATGATGTGCTTGATTTTGTCGCGTTTGGTTAGAGATTCATCGACGCGCTTGCAAAAAGACAAGGAAGAGATCTTCAATGTAACTTGCAAAGGTCTCGTCCCTGTGCTGGACTCGACTACGGAGACGCTGTTCCACGCGAAGCCGGCGCACGGCGGGACGACCAAAGACCACGGCGATGCTGGTCTTGAAGGCGGACCAGTTGGTGATTTCGCCTTTGTGGTTTTTGAACCAGAGGCTGGCCACATCAGCGAGGTAAAAGCGCACGTTTGTGTGCTGGTCTCAGGCGTTCCACTTGTTGGAAGCGCTTACGATTTCGTACTCGACGAGCCAGTCCTCGACGTCTGACGTCTTGTTTGTCGTTGCCGCAAAAAATTGGTCTGTCGCGTTGCCGAGGCACGCCAGTACAGTAGACTATCGTTGGTAAGGCAGCTTGAAAAGGGCCAGGAGCAGTCATGGTGAACGGTGAGGGCAGCGTCCGATTGTGAAGTTCCAGGTTGATGGGAACCCCGGCTCCTCCACCACTTAAAATAGAGGTGTTGTACGTCGAGAAAGGTTCAGAAGAAGCTTGGCAAAATATGCTTTATCAGGCAGGTCTGGCTAATGGCGAGCGGCGTGCGCGAGATACTACTACAGCCACTGATCATCATCGTCTTCTTCATTACCAGCAGAGCGTCCGTTATTCAGATTCATTACAATATATATATATATATATATATATATATATATATATATATGACGCATTAACAAGGCGATTCTAGGAGAAGCCGACGAAGAGGAAGTGCGCGTGCATTAGAATAAACGCATGGCACCTGGACCACGACGTGTCTCCATTTTGTAGCGTCACACAAGTCGACAGGATCAACCTCATCAACGTGCCATGGCTAAGCCAACGCCTCCGCTCAACATACAGAAGTTCAAGGGAACACCAGAAGACGTCGCCATCGACAAGTGGCTTCTTCTTTTCGACATGAAGGCAGCCGAGGCGTCATGGACTCTCCGCAATCGCGTCAGTCACTTCAGTGAATACATTGAAGGGGAAGCGTTCAAGTGGTACCTGACAGAGATTTTCGGCAACGGCGAGACAACTTGGGACGATATCAAGCGTGGCATGCAAGCCCGCTTTGCTATGACTGACGGAGATGCCTTCCGTGTCTTCATTCACTACCGACTGAAAAGAGGGCAGGCCATCAAGGACTACTACCACGAGAAAAAGCGACTGGGTTCCTTGGCTGACCTGAAAGAGTGCCACATCATTTCTGGACTGACTGATGGCGTTCCTCCTGATCTGGAACTGGCGCTCGCTGGACTGTCTTTCAACTCGTCATTAGAGTGGCTCACCGCTGCTCAACGGGTGGAGACATCTTTAAAACGGGTGAGAGGAGTTTCCTTTACTCGTAACGCTAGTATCACATCAAGAGCTCCACGTCTCTTCAGCAGACCGCAGTAACCAACAATAACTCCTCAACCGCGTGCCTCGCAAAACGAATGTAGATACTGCTCAGCTGTTAGTTTTTCACGACAGCTTCACTGGCACAACGAATGTCTGCGCCGCGGCAATGTGTCCGCTATTGATACTGAACGGGGAAACGAGGAGGGCGACCCAGAGTTTCATTAATACACTTCAGTGCTCTCATCAACGGAAAGCCAGTAAATGCAATTCTCGATACAGGAGCAACAATTACTTGTATCAGCGAGGATGTGTACAAACAGCTAAAACTTCAGTTGATGAGAGACTCCAGCATCATAGTCCAGCAAGTTGCATCAAGCATTCGAACTTTGGGTCGCGTAAACATTCAGTTACAAATTGGGAACGTGATAAAGAAAGTTCATGCACATGTGCTGCGAGGCATGAGAACGCAATTAATTCTTGGCCTAGACAGCGCTTCATACTTCAATCTTTCTGTAAATCTGGAAAGCAAGTCAGTGACACAAGCACGTGAGAATATGAACCTTCCGCATCACAATGAAAAGAAAATCATTCAAGCCCCGCTGATGCGAACCCTGACTTCAGGAAACTTGTCAGAGCTTGAGTCTGTGGCGCTCGACTCTCTTTTAAGCAAGTATAACCAGATATTTTCGAAATCTCAGACAGATATTGGGTGCATCACTACTGAGAAACATAAAATCGCACTTACCAATGCTGTCCCTTTCGTCGAGCACCATACCGATGTTCACAGGCAGACAAAGTGGAGATTAACAAACAAGTTAACGCTCTCCTCAAACAAGGTGTTGTGAGGCCTTCATTATCGCCCTACGCCGCACGTGTCATTTTAGCAGAAAAGAAAGGTGAAGGACGCACTCGTCTATGTATTGACTACCGGAAACTCAATGCCATAACGGTAGCCGACTTTCAACCAATTCCACGTATAGATGATATTCTTGACCACTTGGGAAAGGCGGAGTTTTTCACTACGTTGGACGTAACGTCGGGATACTGGCATGTCCAAATAAATTCTGCCGATGTTCAGAAAACTGCAATTGTCACGCCTGCTGATCATTTTAAGTGGTTGGTAACGCCGTTTAGGTTGAAGAACGCTCCAGCTACATTTTAAAGAGCCATGAAATCAATTATAGCGAAACATCAGCTCACCAATGTTATCAATTACTTTGACGATGTGGTCGTATACTCAGAGACATTTAATGATCATATACGACACCTTGAGGCGCTATTGAAAGCTCTTAAAACCGAGAACGTAAAACTCAAACGAAAAAAATTCCGCCATATCCACGAAGTGAATGATGATGAGTGGGCGAAGCTCCGGAGGTAAACCTGGTAAACCATGAATCCTCTGTACATTTTGCCCACTCAATTTTATTACATCGCTCCCCCTAGCGTACGTCGCCGCACTAAATCGAACGATTGCCTTCAACCAATGACACGCACCATATGTGACATCATTCCTATTTTATAAGGTCTCGCGTCTTTCATCAACTACAAGTACCGCTTTCTAGTTTATAACATCTTGCATCTTTTCATCATGAGCTACAAGTACCACCATCTAGTAAACACTACAAGAACTAAACGAGAGGTGGCTACATACAGGAGACGGTACCGCCATCTAGTGAACACTGCAAGAACTAAACTAGAGGTGGCTAGATACAGGGCACGGTACCGCCATCTAGTGAACACTGCAAGAACTAAACTAGAGGTGGCTACATACAGGCTACAGGGGACGCACAGCCCACGCCCTAAGGAGCTTCGCCCCTAAAAGTGCCAATTTGCACGCTGCAGCATCGAATACCTGGGCCACAGAATTTCACAATGAACAGTGACACCTAAGCAAAGTAATGTGGCTGCCATACTCATATTTCCGACACCAAAACGAGAAAAAGATCTCCAGCGTTTTCTGGGCACTGTAAACACCTACCGTCAGTAAATCCCCCATTTCAGCGATATCGCTCTTCCACTCACAAAACTACTCCACAAAGGCAGCAAGTGGGTGTGGACAGAAGCATGCGAGCAAGCCTTTCGTGAACTGAAGGAGCGGATAACTGAAGAACCGGTGCTTCGCATATACGACCCTTCGAGACCATGCACTGTGTACTGTGACGCATCTGGCGAAGGCATTGGTGCAGTGCTGAAACAACCTGATGACAAAGGCAAAGAACATCCTGTTGCTTACTATTCCCGCAAACTATTTAAGCACGAGGTGAACTACGCTATTACAGAAAGAGAATGTCTTGCCGTTGTAGATGCCATTAATAAATGGCATTGCTACCTTCATGGAAAGTCATTCACTGTTGTAACAGATCACTCTGCACTCCAGTGGCTGAAGAATGTTAAAAATCCTCAAGGTCGTCTCTTCCAGTGGTCTTTGAAACTGTCAATGTATGATGTGAACATCAAACATCAAAAGGGTGCAAGTAATGTCGAAGCAGATGCGCTCCCCAGAGCCCCAATAGTTAATCTTCTATCACGCGACGACCTTCAGCGATGCAACAATGAGCGTCCAAAAGGAACGCATTCATTGAAAAATAACATCATCATCGTTAAAAAAAAGGACTACGGAAAATATACGTGCCCCATGAACTACGCACAACCATTCTGAAGAATGCTCATCAACATTTTGGGCATGTCGGAGTGAAGAAGCCGCTATCACTCCTGTCTCCACAATATTATTGGCCGCATATGGTAACCGATGTTTCCACCTACATTCGACATTGTGATACATGCCATAGATGCAAGAAGACGAAAACAAAAAAGTTTGGGACGCTTGAACCACTGCCTCCAGCTGAAGAGCCCTTCGACCTCTTTGCAATAGACACCATTGGAGGATTTTCTCTATATGGCTCGTCAAAAAGGTTTATATACTTGGTTATTGATCATGCGACTCGCTACGTATGGGCATTTGCTCATAAAACTGAGAACAGCGACGCCTACATTTCATGCTTAAAAACAATTTTTTCTTCTGGAAAACTACGGAAGCTCCTTTCAGATCGGGGAACAGGATTTACCGCAGAAAAATTCAAGAAGTTTTTAAAACATAATCGTATACACCAACTATTTACCTCATCTTATCATCCACAATGCAACGGCATGAACGAGCGGACAAACCAGACTATCGTAACGAGACTTAAATGTAAGATCAATGACGAACCACAGAAGTCGTGGACTAAGCTGCTTCGTAGGTAATTGACGAATACAACAGAACACCCCACGAAGTGACCGGCTACGCACCTTCCTTCCTGATGTATGGAATTCCATCTTATACTACTGTACTGGAACAACGAGAAGAAACTGTCGAAGAAGCGCGAAAAACTGCAGTTACCAATTCTATCGCCTACCACAATAAGAACAAAGTCATTTATGATAGAAAATTTCTTCAGATTGAGTTCCAAGTCGGTGACCTTGTCCTTTACGAGACACCATGGCATCCCAACAACGGCAAACTGAGTTCCGTGATGGAAGGACCCTACAAGATTCTACGCAAGGTCTCAACAGTGAACTATGAGATCAACCGCTCCGTGCTACCTTTACGTAGAAACTCTGACATTATTCATGTTAGCAAACTGCGGCGTTATTTTGAACCTTCTGAACTGAGACTTTCTCGAGGGGAGGGGGAAGTGTGACGCATTAACAAGGCGATAATAGGAGAAGCCGACGAAGAGGAAGTGCGCGTGCATTGGAATAAACGCATGGCACCTGGACCACGACGTGTCTCCATTTTGTAGCGTCACACACACACACACACACACACACACACACACACACACACACACACACACACACACACACACACACACACACACACACACACACACACACACACACACACACACACACACACACACACACACACACACACACACACACACACGCACGCACACACACACACACACACACACACACACACACACACACACACACACACACACACACACACACATATATATATATATATATATATATATATATCAATTTGGGGTGAGTCTGGTCACTTGAACATCATTGAAGGTTTTGTAAAAAACGCAGAATTTTGTGTTCATGAGAAAGCGAGAAGTTTAATTAACAGAGATGTATGACCCAAGAAATCGGTGCTCCAGAGCTTCTTCAAAACCGTATTAATCTGGCTCACAAAGTTGCTCCAAAAGACTGAAGCCCGCTTCCACGTTTGGTTAAACATAGTTTAGCCCTACTTTAATGATTTCTTGGTTTAGATTTTAAGCCACTTTTCGCATTTTGTGAGCAAAACGATCACCTGTGAATTGTAGATTGCTGAGATATTTTCTATTAATTATTGTGCTTATGCCTGCCTTTTCTAATCTCTATAAAACTCTATTCATTTTAAATACCTCTTCTATGTAAGCATGCATTAAGCAGCATTGAAGAAATCGTATGTTATTGCCGCATGCCTTTCTCTATGGTGATTTTATACAGGATTTATCTGCCTCATAAAACACAAAAAATATCCGTAGGTGGCATCAACTAGCGTGATAAAACGTCATCATCACGTGATGACGTCACAGATTGCAAACATTTGTGGGATCATCATGACGTCACGCGACATCGCTTTGTTTTGCGTGGCCGATCATAGAGGCGGCAGAAATCAAGGTGAGGTGCGGAAGCTTCACCTGTTGTGTCAAACTGTGCCAAGAGCTGCTCCCTGCTACAACCTCCGCAGAAATCGCATAATTTGGACAGTATGTGCGCCACGAGGTCAATCTAAGTGGTCATTAGAACGGAGAAGCGTGAACTGGGATGCTGAAAAACTCCCTTATGGCCGATGACTATGTACAGGCTGTCCCGGCAGCGGCGACTGCATTTCCGATGGAGGCGGAAATGTTGTAGACCCGTGTGCTCCGATTTGGGTGCACGTTAAAGAACCCCAGGGGGTCGAAATTTCCGGAGCCCTCCACTACGATGTCTCTCATAATCATATGGTGGTTTTGGGATGTTAAACCCCACATACCAACCAACTATGTACAGGCTCTTTCGTAGTAAGGGGAGGTCTCAGAGCGCCTGGTATCGCGATGCGACTATAGCGCTGCAACAACGCGCTGGCAGCATCTCGCGCGTGCGCGTGCACGCTTCAAGGGGGTAGAGTTGAACCGCGTCGTCTGCTACGCCAGGGCGCGTGCGACATGCACGGATATCATTGCTAGTGCGGAAGCTGGGCCAATACTGTTCACTAATCATTTTCAGAAAGAAAACTGCACTGCAAGATGTGATACGAAGAAACAATGAATGACGAACTCACGCACGCTTTCTGTCTTCATGTCCCGTTTTGCTGCGCAGCTTTTTCTGATGTTATCGTACCAACTTGCCCAACTTTCAACGCTTGTCTTCACTAAACGTTGTGCAATGCCAATCTCTCAGTCTTTACTTGTGATAATGGGGCACTATAAATAGTATTTGACTGCATACTTTATTTTCTCTGTCGACTCATCGGGGCACTGTGAGCGTTCACGAATACTTCTTCATTGTGTGCGCGCCGCAGTGAGGTTGTATTAGGGAGACACGATAATGAACATGCACCGTGCGTGGTCTCTGTTTGACTTTTAATAAAACAAAGCACTCAGCGGTGACTGCTGAGCAACTGAGTGGGTTTAACACAACAAAACAAATGAGAATGAATTCAGGAATGATTTAGAATAGAACCATCTTAGCGTGCATGCTTATTCTCGACGAAATGTGATAACAACAGAAAGGACTCACTCCCAGTACTGAAATGCACTCATGACGCTTCCAAGATCATGTCCCCAGTGGTAGCGACAATGGCGCTCATTTTAGGCGGCAGTAAATGCGTGGTGCTAGCGATGTGTTCCGCCGCAGCATGTCAAATTCTATGTTCTTTCGTGAGTATATATTTGAAAGGTGACGAATAATAATATTCAGTTGAAAGTTTGCACTTGTCCCTGTCCCATCTTTTCTGTGTCGTTGTGAGTATTCGCGCACACCAGTTTACCCTGAATGTCAAATTCGTGGACGATCAGGGTGTGGCATCACAAAATCCAGATTGAGCTGAATGAAACAGGGGCTCATCTGCCGCTCCTTTTTTCCATTTCCTTCTTGTGTAGAAACAGCATTACTGTGTTGTTCGCCTGGTCTACCAGGTCCCGCAACCAGAATAAGATTACTGAATTATGTTGTAAAAAGTACACTATGTTTAGGAGCCGGCTAGCGAGTCCTTTGGTAATGAAATACCGTCGTAAAGAGACACGTTCAGGCTCTGTGCTCACCTAAAACATTCTTGAATTTGTTCCCATTTGTTTCATCGTGTTAAGCCAGCGAAGCAGTATGGCTCTTTCTGTTGAGTGCTTTTTTATTCAGAGTGAAATTGGCACATTATGTGTTAATTCTCGTGTCTTCCTCGCCCCAGCGTATACTGCGGTGCACAGTGAAGAAATATTCATGAACGCACCTGGCCCCATGGTGTTCCGAGAGAGCAAACAAAGTACGCTGTCAAATTCTACTTGTAGCACCCCATTATCACAAAAAAGGTAGCGAGGTTTGCGTCGCACTACGTTTACTGCAGATTATCGACCCAGTTCCTGCACTAAGGTTGATAACCGCGCGCTGGCCAGTGATACGGCAAGCAAGAGCCGTCGTAGCAGACGACGCGGTTTGATACTACACTCCTGAATCATCTGCGCACACGAGAGTGGCTGACGCATGGCCTCCGAGATTGCGGGTGTGCGGCGTCGCGCGACCGCAATTTCGGAGGCCAATGGCTGACGGCGCGTGGTTGCAGCGCTGGTCGCATCTCAATGCCACGCGCTTCGAGATTTCCCCTAAGTGTGAAACTGCCTGTACACAGACCTATCTTCCCCTTCCCCCTCTCTATTTTCGGGAGTGGTCATAGTCAACGGCACACTTGCGAACCAATAGCTAAGGCGTAGTTTCATTTCATTACAGATGTCGCAAATTTGCACTACTGAATTTCATATCTTCAGTTTCTGCTGCTAAAATTGCCTTCCGTGTCACAGTGGTGCGAGCTGCCTTTGCGACGCTTTCTCGCCTTGCGTTTGTAGCATTGCGGAACAGTCTACCATTAAGCAGTGGTTTCCTGACGTGAGCCTTTTAATTTGCGTCTCATTTCTCTTTCCGTTCTACCTGATTTTAAAGTTTACATTCGTCACGATGGAAGTGCGTGCGACATCAAGAAAATTTTATGGAGAGGCTAACCGTTGTTGCTGCAATGTACAGGAAATAATTTTTTTTTCTAAACTTACAGCGTTGCCTGTCAATATTCTTGGCAGGAGGGAGTCTATGAGGGTGGAGAAGGTTTCAGTTCAGTTGGATCATGACTAAAGTAAGACACCATGAAATTCCTCCTGTATCTCTGATTAATGCGATCCGTCTTGCTTATCTTGCAGTGGCTGGCGTGAAGGTGTAATAAAATGTACTTCAAATAAATGTAAGTTAGCAGAGTAATGTATCTGTGCGTGAATAGTTGATAAATGTTACACTAACGCTTAACAATATAGATGAATCATCATTTCCACAATCTACTACGGCTAGCTACTACGAAATTATTGACACGAGGCAATCGTATATTGGCTCCGTACACATGATTTTTATAGAGCTTTTGCGGTTTTGTAACGTAACGTGACAGGCAAGAGATCTTAGCACAGTCCGAAAATTTTTACTCAGACTCTATGTACAGGGATGTAAGGGCGAGAAAGATATGCAGTACACGAAATAGTTTTTGCTATGTTCTACCTAATAGTTAATGAGCAGTAATTAAGCGCTGCGATGTTTTCGCACCTTTCATTGCAACTTGTTACTAACTGGGCCCGTATTCATAAAAAAATTCTTACGCTAGAAGAATATTTAAGACAATCACAATGTGGCCAATACGAGCAAAGCGGGCTGATCAAAGAAAAAACGCAATTACGAATGAGATGAGAAGAAAACTGAGACCAATAGTGGACAGTTCAACGACGTTACGAAACAAAAACAACAATGAACAGGTTCCCATATACGAGTTCGCCTAACATCACTCATAGGTGGAAGCAATCTTGGGCAGTAACTAGTTGCTGATATTGCGTTACTGGTAACAAGTTACATTTTTCAGTAATTTCTAACTGTAACTAGTTACTTTAAAGGTGGCGGAACTTGTAACTGTAACACTGTTACTTTTTTACATAGTAACTGTAATGGAACATACCGTAACTGTTACTTCAGTTTTTATACAGAAATATCAAACAGCACCGATAGTTAGAAGCTTTTCACTTATTCGAATTTTGTGCCTTACCATATCCTTCTCCCCTTTTTACTTTCCGCAATAGGTCTTTATTCGCAGTTTTTGGAAATGACGTTAAAGACAAATATCTTCCGTGCAGAAAACCGTATTCGGGGATCACTTGTAACCACATGTCGTAAATCAATCACGTTGCAGCTGAACGCCTTCGCAAGTGCACGTCCCCTTTTTTTTGGGGGGGGGGGAGGAGGGGGTCACTTACGTTTTTGGCTTTTTGTTGGGTGTACCGGTGGTGCATTCTTTCACCCGAGGCTCTGAGCTAATCGTGTTTAGCAGACGGCTAAGAAACAGCACAATGAAACGGCTGAAGGTTAGAAGGCCGTGAACTACTGACAAAAATTTTGAAACTTCTTTAACTTATTCTCATAATAATAAGTGGGGTTTAAAGTCCCCAAACCCCCGTATCATTATTAGAGACACCGTACTGGAAGGGCTCCAAAGATTTCGACCACCTGGGGTTTTTCAACGTGCACCCAACTCGGAGCACGTGGCCCACATGGCCCAAACACCGGCAAGATACAGCTGTTATATACCTTCCTCTTGTGGGATAGTGGCAATCTACCTGTCACAATTTGAGAGTGCTTGCCAAGTGTGCTCCACCCCATTCTTATTCTTCTAGTTACTTCAATCTCGTGGTTCGGCTCCGTGGTTATTACCTGCCCTAAGTAGACATAACTTTTACAACAAGCTCCGTCTAAGCATGCGTTGCTTAGTTCACTTTAGCAACCTTTTCTTTCGTGGTTCTTCCAGGTCCTTTGTTGCCGGTTTCGCCGATTTAATTATGTATCTTCGCAATGCCCACATCGTACTTGTAGGCGATGCCACACTGATCGTCCGCGTGCATGTGTGCTGTCTTTGGGTTTCGCGAACACGTGTCTTAATGGCTGTGTGCTCAGCGGATGCATCATTCTCCAAACAGGCTACCTTGAAGAATAAGGAAATGCACGTCTATGGTGAATGGACCTCATCTTCACTCGTTACGCATTTTTCGTACCTCTTCGTATGTTTCTAATAAATCCATTCTATCGTTTGGTATGTAATCCACTAAATTTATGCGGTAACGTAAAAGTAACGACGTTACTTTTTCACGGTAACTGCAACTGTAACAAGCTGAACTATGTGCGCTGGACGATTTGGGTAGTGTGTATCATCAGTTAATTAGAATATAAACCATGTTGTGCACAGTTAAGCGCGGGGGACCCCGCCGCGGTACTCGGCTGCTGACCCGCAGGTTGCGGGATCAAAGCCCGGCTGCGGTGGCTGTATCTCCGATGGAGGCAGAAATGCTTTAAGCCCGTGTGCTCAGATTTGGGTGCACGTTAAAAAACCACAGGTGGTAGGAATTTCCGGAGCCCTCCTTTATGGCGTCTCTCATAATCATATGGTGGTTTTGGGACCTAACCCCCCCCCCCCATATCAGTTAAACGCGGGAGAGCTTTTCTTTTTGTACGGAGTGTGAAGCATAGTGTGCATGTGGAGCGTGAATTCGGCAAAGTTGAACTGAGTTGTAGTGGTGCCTGCCTCTGACGTCAGTGAAGTTAAAGCCTCCTCCCCCCCCCCCTACCTACAATAGGTCTTGCTTTAATAATTGTTGGGTGAAGACGGCGTTTGTTAGCTGTAAAGATTTGATCGTGCCTAAGGCGCAAAAGCTGGGACCTGTTGTTAAAATGTGTCGATTGTTTTAGCACGCTTGTGCATTGTACGCTAAAAAGCAAACGTGTCTGAGGCAGTTTCATTTGTGATACGTTCTAATTTCAACAGCTACAGGATCATTATATGTTATGGATACTATCAGACGTGTTTTCCTTGTGGGTGGCCTAACGTATGCTGGTGTACACATCCGCGCCGACACACAACATTAAACTATCGTGGTACTTGAGTTGTTGCGTTTTAAAATACGCTGCTTCCTCTTATTCGTAACGCTCGTAAAACTTGCATTCACACTTTGGTGTTCATGCAGCCCGTCGCGTGAAATTCGAGCTGGAGTTTTGGTTCACCCGCAACGTAGGTTGAATGATGCGGTGTTCGTTAAACTTGAACGGCATTCGAACAAATCCATGTCTGTTTACTTCCGAATTGCTGCACTGTACCTCAATTGTGCACTATAAAAAATTAGTTGAAAGCTTGTAACCACATGCATAGAGTTAGTAACAGGAGCTGTCACTAACTTTCTTGGACAATATCTTTTGTGTGTCGTGACCTTTCTATTACGTAAGGTTGCAGACACTTAAAGGTTGCAATGGTTTTTCTGTGCACTGTCACTAACATTTTGCCATGGACCTGTTTAACGAGGTGGTATTACGCTAAGTAGACATAACACATTCTTGGTATTAATATTTGATGAAAAGTCCTACAGTACGTTACTTCCAGCGCCTAATATAATTGTAAACTGTCTAAACGAACATGCCAATTAAAAATATTTATCCTAAAGCATGGGCGCCAACCATGCAGCATCAGTTTCATTCCCCATACGTAGGACAATACAGAAGCTTTTTCGAGCTGAACGTGTCCCGTTGTCTTATTGTTGTATGTGAGTGTGTTACCGAGAGTCTCGTTGCGATCTAGCAACTCAAGCTGACGCGTTGTGTGGAGTGATGCAAACACGTCATTACTTTTTTTACGAAGTTTCTTGCCTTTTGCCGCTTTCTAGACCTAGAAAATACTTTGCTCCTTACATTTCTATCCAACGTTATCAGGCTAATCCATGGAGCAAGAATTCCTCCGTGAGGCTAACCAGATGTAATTACTAGTACGTATGCCTGACTCCGGACTGAGGGCCCCTGCCTACTTCTATATCAATTAACCAGAGTTGTAATTACTACTACAAAACGCCAACAAACTAGGATAAAGACAGCGTCTGTCTATTCTTTGGCACCTTGAAACTTTTCGCGTTTACTTCTCGTGCACTCCAACCGCCCACTACGTATACACTCAACGTAACAGTCACATAGAAGTAGCCGATTAGTTCGCAAAACAGGTGGGCGCAACTAGTGACTTGACAGAAAGCTTCAAAGTATAGTAGAAGTGCACGCGACCACTTGAAATCAGCAAAACTCGGACATAGCGCACACTTTGAAGCCAACAATGTCAAAATTGAGCAGGGTAGGAAGAAGTTAAGAGAGAAGTATTTATTTATGCATTTTCTAGTATAAAAAAAAAACACCACGGAACATTGGCGTGTTGACATTCTGCCTCAGATATGCGCAATATTTGCTTTTTAATCGACCTGCGCACAAGCATGAACGCGAACCCAGGTCAAGATTGGTGGGTGTTGAGGAGGGACAGGTAGAACTTTAGCCGATTCGGTTGAGAGACATATAAGTCGGTCTACAGACAGGCAGACAGACTAGAATTTTCGCGTTGAAGTATCGCAAGAGAGGCTATAGTCTTTAATAGTTTAATAGACTAATATCAGTCATAATTGCGACAGGACCATATAGAACACCTACAAGCACAAACTCATTATACTAGTTGGCAACTCCAACCGAGACATTGCGGGCCTTAGAGCCTATCTTTGTCGTCGACTCTTTGTGTCACTACATGTCATTCACAATCACATGGGCCAACGCTTGGTTAGCATATGGAGGAAAAAAAGTTTAACAATAGTCTAACATAAATCATATTGCGGCAGAGTAATATAAAACATCTACAACCACAAACACTGGCGACGACTTCAACGTATACCTTAGGGCCTTCCTGCACCCACTCGTCATGAACCACTTCATGGAGATGTGTGAAATTTCGCAAACTCCCGACAACCTCTAGCTTTAAGAGATTCGCCCTTAAAATGTTACTACTCGTCTCGCGAGCTGCTTGGCTATGCGGCCTTGCGATGACCAAATCTAGCGGATGATAATCTGCCGAGTTTGACCTGCGCCGGACGTCGAATTCGGCGCGAACTCGTACCGCGTGTCTATCATTTTGCACCCTTAAGCGTGAGTGAGCTGCTTTCTGCATTGTGAGTTCAATGCCGCTAAAAAATTATACAACGATGAATGACTCCGTCATTCGTCGCTGTATGGGCGAGGAGGACTAGACCTACCTAGTGAAATGTGCGCGACGGCTTGGAATGTGCGTTTTCGTGTTTGTATGTGTGGCACTGTCGTACAATTTTTTTCTTGCTTTAGGTCGAGCTGCGAATTTTCATCTCTCGTATTGCGCTGCCGCCCGAAAAAGCCCAACGAGAAGGGACTGTGCTGTTTTCGTTTGCACTAATGACTACAGAAAAAGGAAACTGCTCACTGAAGAAGTATGCGACGTGCATCACCAAGTGCGTAGTGTTTATGTTTATATCGTTTGTGTTGCGTTACAAGCGATGATTCTGATAAATCGGCACGTGCTGAAATATGGTCAGTGCTCCACGCAATTAAGTGGCAATCACATATCGCCAGATTGGTGAACAAACATACTTAAACGGTCATTGTGATGAATGTCGCAAACGACGATAACGACTTAAGTGTGGGGCAAGGCACGTGTGATTTCGAGCCAACTGTGCACGTGAGGTCAGCCAATCAGCTGATGACCTGGGGTTGTCCATAGAGGTGGCGTGCCACAATTGGGCCACGTGTGACCATTACGTTGCGGTAAACTTCGTTGCTGGGGGTTAGCCGAAGCAGCGGGAGACGGAAGACAGCGGGCCGAAGCGTCGGACGCAGGCGATCCAGGTTCCGGCCAGGGAACGCGGCCTTCCACGCTGCTGCCGTCCAACCACCAGCTGGGGCGGCATTGCCGGCACGAGTACGGAATCTCGGGGCGCGACTTGGCCTGCTGTTTTCTTTACCGAGGGCATCGCGGATCTCGGCGAGGCGTCTCCGTGGTCAGATGTTCGGCACAGCGACGTACATGGCCTGGCTAATGGTCACGGTTGCACCGAGCATCGCGTCTCGACGCAAGCTGTTCGCTGGACGGGCTGGCCACTTACACGCATGGAGCATCGCGTCTCCGATGCGGGTTGACTGCTCCCACGCCCCCACTCCGCTAAGCGTCATCGTCATCATAGCGTCACACATCGAGACGCACCCCGCTCCCGATCGCCTGTCGCCACCTTCTGCCCTGCACCTCGGCGTTCGTCGGGCCCTCTATCTCATCGTGACGTTTTGGAACTTTCCGCCTTGAACTCGCGTTCTAGAGTTTCTCATTCGATCAGACAGTTTTGTTAGTTATTTCTCTTCGCGTTTTTTTCTGGTTCTATGTTCTATTGTTATCATTCGCGCTCAGTCATAAACGTCGTGTGTGCTGTTACCGCGTCGTCTCAAGGTTCATTTCTCCTCGCAAGACACGGCTCTATCTGTGCCTATAAGCGCGCCACTGGTGCGCTTTATACCTGAGTAAGTATTCGGTGATTTTTTTCGTTTCCTTTATTTTATTTATTCTTACTATGGTGTGTTTGGTCTAATATTTAGCGTCGTAGCTCTATTCAACACGGTGAATGGTTCACTTGTCGCGGTATTTGCGCGGAAGAAATATCCCTCACTTCACAGTGGGTACCCGGTATGATGCATATAAATTTTTCTCCGCACCGGCCCTGTGAATCCCGAACATCCTATGAACTTGATAGTATACGTGAAAAGAACGTGGTAGGATCCTTCTATTGAGGTTGCAAGTTCCGTAAAACAGAGAAGTGTATTGTAGGCAAAATAGAATAAAGGTAAAAAACAAAAGATCAGGAGCCCTTACGTTATTGGGCAAATGGGAGAACGTGAAGATTGGCGTGGTCCTGCCTAATGTAGTTTTTCTTTGCAGAAGATAGGTGGGCGAATTCGTTTTGGTGCATAATGATATATACTGCCACGTTCCATTTCCCAAGTTTTGTTATCGTCCCAAAAACACTACACAATTCTCAGTGCAAATCGCGCCTGCAGTTTTCGAGAAGCTTCCGGACTGTAGTAGATCATTTCGATAAGATCACGCCAGCTCTGTGAACAGTACAGATTATTCTGGAACCTACGCCACCGCCAACGATAACGCTAGAACATTCGACGGCAAGAATATAAATGCCGACGCGCTTCGCCGCTTGCCAGTAGTTGATCGACGGTCGACGCCCCGTTCACCGCTTACCTGGCGCCGGGATTCCCGCGACCAGGCACGCTGCCAGTCGTCGACCCCATCTCATCGAGCATCAAGCGAACCCCTGGACAACTCCCCGGCTCTGTCCAGGCCTTCATCGTGAGCCAACGCCCGGGCACCACAGCGCAAGCCGTGGGAGCAAAGGCGAGGACGGAAGCGTGATCGCTTTAGAAGCGCCACTGCCGAAAGCTCATTGCTTTAACTTCAGCGCTCCAGAGGGGAGCACCGTCGACGACATCGTAGATGCCCTCGAAGCAGTAACCAGCCCAGCCGGTATCAAGTCCCTCCAGCACATGGGAGGTGCAAAGTTCAGCACCGCAGCCGCAAACGTCCATGCAGCCACCAAGCTGAAGAGCCGGGGCGCCATTTTCTTGAACGGCGAATCAGTTCCACTAGTCAGCGTAGGTCCTGAAATAGTCCACGTCACAGTCTTCCGGGTACCGCTGTGGGTAGGCGACGTGGCCCTAGCGACCGCTCTCTCCGCCTACGGCAACGTGCAACATATCCACGAGCCAGTGTTCAAGGGCCGCCCTTGGGTTGGCACAGGTGTCCGTGTGGCGCGAGTGGAAATGAAAAGCCAAATACCGAACTGTCTGACAGTTCAAGGCTACAATGTTATGTGTGACTACCGGGGTTTCAAGAAAGTGCGCTCTAAGTGCAGGAATACTGGCGACATCGCCAAAGATTGTGCCATGACCCGTTGCACGCGCTGCAAGTGCTCGGGCAGCCATGCAACAGCTGACTGCGTACGTCCGAAGACCTTCGCAGTGGCTGCAGCAGCGGCAACCGAAGAACAAGCGTGCACCGACCTCACGCCCGCATTGCAAGATGATTATCCGGCGCTCGAGCCTGCGAGCGACACTGACGCGAGCGACACTGACGCCCATGCTGAACCACAAGACGCAGGAGACCTGCCTCCCCTGTCTGAGAAAGCCTCGTCAACCCTTCACGCCCCGTCCGAGACCAGCGACTTCTCGCCGGACGCCTATGAAGAACACAGCTCATCCAAAGCCCGAGTGCCCGTACTTAGCAGAGACCACGAGTACTACAGCTCTGACACAGGTGGCACAACCAGTAGCTCCGACGCGCCGAGAGCTTCGATCGGACGCGGCACCCGAACGACGGGACGTGCAGACGCTCCGATCATCGGCCCAGCCAAGACCACAACAGTGATTATGCCACCGACAACGACGAGCGCCCGCACCAGCAAGTACTCGGCTAGGACCCGCAAACTGAGCCTGTCAAACCCCATTTACCAGATTACAGGTGCGGCCGCCGGTGCGAGTGTCAGTGCCAGCACCATGGAAATAGACCGTCCAGCCCTTAAACGAGCCCACCCACCGACCACGGACTCTGAGGGCTGTACGGACAGTAGTAAGCCCCAAAAACTCGCTAATGCTCTGACGACGTCCGAGCATTTCTCTCATTAGTCATATTCATTCGTTGAGCGCTCGCCCCACTCCTTCAAGGGGTTTCTTTGAAGTTTGCGCGCACTCTTTCTTTTTCAAAATGGCTACGGTGCATTTTCTTTTTTTAAACGTCAGGGGTTTCAGACGCCAAGATAAGCGAGAGAAGTCATGCACTTCGCAAGGTCACGTCATGTCGACATTCTCTTCTTACAGGAATGTAATTTTAGAACCCCTTTTGATGTGCAATCCTTTTGTTAAGATTTTGGAGTCGAGGCCTTTTTTTCGCTGACTGATTCAAAGATGTGCGGAGTCGGAGTTGTTTTATTTGACACCAGCATTACGTCGAAGAGCACACTGTTTTTATGGTTTTGACGGCCGCACACTAGCAGTAGACTTTGACCTTCACGGCAGACGAGTAAGGGCGCTCGTAATATATGCCCCAGCTCAACGTGGGATCACGGCCGACTTTTTCAATTCACTGGACTCACTTATGTTTGACCGTTACCCCACTTTCTTAGTTGGAGATTTCAACTGTGTGGAGGACACCGACAGAGCTGCGCGCGGACGCAGACAAAGCAGACATTATAGCAGAGTTAGCGCATTGTGACAACTCATCCGCAATTTCAAGCTCAGGGATGCGTGGGTCGACACTCACGGGAATGACTTAGTTGCAACCTGCGGCAACAGGGTCCCAACATGACCCGGCTAGACCGCTACTATTTTTCAGAAGTGCTAGCCACTCATGTCTTTAGTTGTGAGGTCCTACATTTCCCACCGAACGTTCCATGCATTACAGAGCACTTTCCAGTGTCTGTAAAACTTTTCTTTGAACAATCCACTACCTTTAGAAACCATTGGAAAATGACCACCACACTCGTGCACGACTCGGAAAGCGTAGCATTACTGCGCAATGCACTAGAACAAGAATGCAAAAGGCCGCCTGAACCCCGTAACTGGGACGCATTGAAACACAGTTGGCGCGCCAAGCTTATCAAAGCGGGGCGCGAAAGAAAAGCGCGCCTGACGACAGAGATGAACGACACGCTACGAAAAGCGCGCATAGCTCGCAGAGGCGAGACGCTGACATTCGCAATGCACGACTATCTCGATCAGTTAAAGGCGCGGTACGAACTTTTGCTACGTCTTAGTTCGCGCAAGGCTGCGCAGTCTCTTATCAACGGAGGACCGGTTTCAGATGCAGCTGTTCTTCGAAGTGTTCGCAACGGCTCCTTGGGTGAACAAATGCATGTCCCATTCAGTTGCCGAACGGCGAACAGTATACACGAGCAGAAGATATAATGAGGGTATTTAAAACACAGTTTTCGAATCTTTTCAGGGCGGAGAACGCGAACGACGTGAACTATACCACCATAGTTAATGAGTTTTGCGAGGGAATTTCCCGCGTACTGGAAGAGCTCCGCGATGGTCTGTGCAGCTCAGTGACGCTGGATGAATTACGCATCGTGATTCAGCGCATGAACACAACCGCCACTGCCGGCCCTGACGGGATACCTTTGAGTTTCTACAAAACCTTCCTTGAAACAATACAAGACCACCTTTTGACAATGCTAATTGGGCTTCTTGCTGACGGAATCAGACCGAATACGTTTCGTGAGAGCAGAGTTATACTCTTACTTAAAAGCGAGGGAGAGCCGTCCGACCCAAGGGCGTGGAGGCCCATTTCCCTACTTAACTCGGATTATAAGATATTGGCAGCCATCCTTGCAAACCGCATAACAATCATTCTACCGGAAATAGTAAGCGACATACAAACATGCTGTGTTCCAGGTCGTACGATCTATTCCTCGCTTGCGCTGACTCGCGATTTATTCACGTACGCTACAAGAACACAAATATCTGGCGTTTTTGTTTTATTGGATCAGGAAAAAGCTTTTGATCGCGTAGAATGGAACTATCTCTTTGCTCTGCTTGAGTGTTATGGCTTCCCAGCACCTTTAACCGACACCCTTCGTTTACTCTACACGGACTTAGAAACGTCATTAGTAGTGAATGGCTATACATCTGAACCTATTGCAGTAAGTAGGACATTCAACAAGGCTGTCCCCTCTCCGCAATTCTTTTTGTATTGTAGCGTAGTGTTCTGGTCGCTACTTGGTCGCCGCCGGAGAGATGACACGTACACACAGCCGATCCATAGAGTTGCTCCTAAACCGATTTATTTGGCTTTGTGTTCATAATAGACGTGTACACACTTGTACGATGCATAACTCTAACAACTCGGAGCAGCACCCGCTGCAACCTGCTCTCGTAGCATCTCCGGTGCGACTCTCTCTCGACTCCCCTGGTAGCGTCCCGAAGCGACCCCCGAGACAAACAAAAAGGACCACTCAGAAGTATCCGTTCACCACACCCAATCGAGTGTCACGAATTCAAACAGGTACACCCAATAGCGGGTGGTCTCCACGGAGTTTGATCTCTATGACCGCCGTCCACCTAAACACAATTGACCTAAACTAAAGTAAAAACATACAACAAGCTACCGCGACATTCGTTAGGCTTCCACCGTACAGCTCACTCCGCATACCTTCAGGCGCCGCGGATGCAAAGCCGTCTCCGGTCCCCTAAATGGGAAACAGACCCTCGCAGGAAGGAAGATAACGCGCTCGTACAACAAAGCCGGTGAGCTATTCAAGGACACCACCGCAAACCCTGCTCCTGGGCAGACCCGCGACATTGGAACGAGCCAAAAGTTGAAAGAAAATAGCTACATCTATATCTACGCGACACCTCCCCTATACGAACTAAGAGTGTCCCTACTCTGGATGAGCTGCAAGTAAACTAAAAATCCACAACCAAGGACACAATTTGCTTCGCGCCCTCCAAAAAAAAAGAACATTTCATGTAGACTTAAAAGAAAATGACACATAACTGTAACATGCGAAAAAGGTGACCCGCGACCGAATAAATGTACAAAACATTTTACATCTGCAAGACACTAAGACACTAATACATGATGGCGAAACACACATGCTCAAAATAAAACTTGTTTTAAAACAGTGAAACAAAGAAAATACAAATTGCTAACTACAGTAGTGACGCACACATCTCAGTACGAAAGCACACACGGAGACACACAGAGTTACAAATGGAGTCCTTTAACTCACTCACTAAACATCACTGGCTGTGTAGTAAATCTCGGTGTCACTGTCATAAGCCCCGAGTCTTTTCGGTTCGGTGTCGGATGACTGGTCCCTATATTGTGTACGCGGATCAAAGTAGACCTCGGTGTCACTAGTCGAATGTTCACTTTGACCGTGATCACTCGCGGGCGGAACTGCGGCACCACGCTGCGGCACTGTGGTGTCAACACGGACCGAACACTCGCGTTCGCTCTCACTCTCGTCATCCGCGTCGTCGTCGAGACATGAACGGGGGCGACAGTTTCAAACGCGCTACATTCACAATGTCCCTCTTCCTTCTACTGCGGTCCACGACCTCCCAGTTGTTCTCCGCTAATTGTCGAAGGAGGCGGAATGGTCCATGGTAGTGGTGGAGGAGCTTTGCTGTTTTGCCTCTCGCTCGTGAGGGCGTCCACACGTAGACGAATTGCCCCGGTCGAAACACAGCAGCCCGTCGTCGGGCATCGTACGCTCTCTTTTTTTTGTTTGCTGGTCCTTCTCGCGCTGAGCCACGAGCTCCCGAGCTTGGTGAAGCCTGTGCACCACTGCATATGCATTGAAGGCACCCTCATTGTCACGTTGCAGGTTGAGGCTCGCATCAATGGGCAAAGTCGGCTCGCTGCCATGCAACAAGAAAAATGGCGTGAAGCCGGTTGTCTCTTGCTGCGAAGAGTTATAACCGAAGACGACATAAGGGAGGAATTCGTCCCAATCCCGGTGGTCTGTCGAAACATACATACTGAGCATGTCCGCAAGCGTACGGTTGAACCTCTCGCACAGGCCATTCGTCTGCGGGTGGTAGGCTGTGGTTGTGACGTGGTTGCTCCCCATTGCTCGGAATACCTCTTCAATGAAGGTACTAATAAAATGCTTTCCCCGGTCAGTGATTATCTTCGCCGGGGCTCCATGTCGTAGAACCACTTGCTCCACAAAGCTTGGGCTGCCTCAGCGGCCGTTGCAGTGGGGCAGGCGACTGCTTGTACCCACTTTGAGTGATAGTCAGTCATCACAAGCACGTAGCGATGGCCGCGTTTACTCTTCACGAAGGGTCCAAGAAAATCTATGCCGATTCGCTCAAATGGCCGCCCCAAGGGGGGTATAGGTTGGAGAAAACCGACAGGTTTGCCGGGTGGTGGCTTTCTCGTCTGGCAGTCTGGGCAGGTGAGGACACACTTGCTCACGTATGCGAACATCTTTGGCCAGAAACACCGACAGCGTACTTTTTCCCATGTGCGCTTGACACCAAGGTGGCCCGCCATAGTGTCGACATGGCAGTGCTTTAGGATATCCGGCCTGAGACACCTGGGGACAACAAGTGCCGCGCGGTCTTCCTGAAACCCTTTTGCCCTCCGATACAAAACACCATCGATTAACCGAAAGCTCCGGGCCGTTCTTTTAGTTTTCCTGACAACGGGTGCGTTCGGCCGCTCAAGGTGCTGGATAATTTCTCCCATCCATGGATCTGCCCTCTGTCGTTCCCCAACATCCACTCGATCGAGAGCCAGCAACGGTAATTGATTTTCTTCGCTTGCTGGCGCGGGGTCATGAGGAAGGTGAGAAAGCGTATCGGCATTTCCATTCTTCCGGCCTGGGCGGTGTCTCGGCGTTATGTCGAATTCCTGCAGCAACAAAGATCACCGCATGAGACGACCATTCGGATTCCGGACCTTCATGAGCCAAGCAAGGCTAGCTTGGTCGGTCACGACTGTGAATTTAGCCCCGAAAATGTACGACCGAAACTGTGCACAGGCGTACACGACGGCGAGACATTCCTTTTCAGTGGTGCTGTAATTGACCTCAGCTTTATTAAGGTGCCGGCTAGCATATGCGATGACTCTTTCTTGAGCTGCGATTCTCTGAACGAGCATGGCTCCAATGCCGTTATCGCAAGCATCCGTGTGCACCTCTATTAGTCGTCCCGGCTCAAACTGACACAGAATGGGGGCTGTGACAAGTTTCTCTTTGAGGGACTCCATCGCTACCTCGCAGGCCGCATCCCAGACGAAAGGAACATCTTTTTTGGTCAGGTTGGTCAGAGGTCGAGAAATACTAGAAAAATCCTTGATGAATCGCTGATAGTAATTGCAGATACCAAGAAAGCTCTGCACACCTTTCTTGTTTCGTGGCCTGGGGAATTTTTTGATCGCTGCCACTTTGTCGGGATCCGGCCGGATGTTTTCGCCCGTAAGAATGTGTCCGATATACTTGATATCCTTTCGGACGAAACTGCACTTCTCGGGCCTCAGTCATAGGTTCGCTGCTTCCAAAGTCGTAAGTACACTCTGCAAGTCTCTCAAATGGGCTGCCATGGTCTTAGAGAAAATCACGATGTCGTCCAAGTAGGCCAAACACACCCTCCAGAGCAGACCACTGAGAACTTTGTTGATCATTCTCTGAAATGTGGCGGGTGCGTTACACAGACCGAACGGGACAACGTTAAATTCGTAGAGTCTCCGCCCACATGAAAATGCTGTCTTAGGCTTATCCTCTTCTCGAATTCCAATTTGCCAGTAGCCTGATGTCAAATTCAATGTTGTGAAGTAACGGGATCTCTGCAGCACATCAAGAATGTCGTCGATTCTCGGCAAAGGGTGCACGTCTCTCTTCGTGACAGCATTGACTCTTCTGAAATCTACGCAAAAGCGCCAGCCGCCGTTCGGCTTCTTTACCAGAACCACAGGGGACGACCACTGTTGGATTCTCTGATCACTCCGTCACGAAGCATCTCATCAATCTGCTGGCCAATGACTTCCCTTTCGAAGGTGGAATGTCGGTAGGGATGTTGATGAATGGGAGCCGCGTCCCCTGTGTCTATGACATGCTCCATGACGTCAGTTCTCAAATTGGGTTATGTGCTCCCGTAAAGAAATGGCGGAACTTATTCACAAGTGAGAGTAGCTCCGCTCTTTTGGAAGGTTGCAAATGGTCCCCAGTGTCCACTTCGAAGTCGCCGCTACCCGCTGGGCAGTGCGGTGCGGCGACGCCGAGCTGTGCATCATAAATAGATGCAGCCCAGCTAAGCTTCGTGCCGCAATGCAAAGTTACTGGCGACATGGTAGGGTTAGCCACACAGACAATGCCGACACCACTCAACACATTCGCTACGGTTCGTGCCAGACACAACCCGTTTCTCAAATTAACATTTGGCTCGATAATGTGAACGCCGTCTATGAGAACCTGTACAGGCACAATCGCCTCGGTGCGTGGCTCTATGCGGATCTGCTCCTGGCACCTCACTGGGACATCACCGTGAGTTACATTCTTCGGCCCTACTTGAAGATCAAACGCCTCTCCTCAAATGTGCAATTTCTCCGCAGAAAAATTGATGACTAACCGAGCTGCTCGGCAAAATGGGAGCCCACCCAGCAGCTCGTAAGGGCATTTCTTGACAATTAGAAATTTCTGACTTATTTTCACGGTGCCGAATTCAAGAAGTATTTCCGCTTCCTCCATGGGCGATAGGATATTTCCTCCAATGCCTCTCATCAAAATTCCAATCTCTCATAATTCTTGAACTGAAGCGATCTTCTGCGCGAAATCAAGGGAGACAACATTTACAGAAGAGCCGGTGTCGACGATTAGTCTGTCACTTCTACCGTTTGCCTTAACAGGTAGATAGATTAATTGGTTTACCGCCAATGTGCAGACTGAACGGCCAGGCTGGCCCCCTATGCCTGGCCATTCCTGTTTCCCGAGTCAAAATGCCGCTCACCGTTGCCGCTTTGTTCGTCCCTACTCTGTCGCTGCTGGTCCTCGTACTGCCTGTGACATTGTCGCGCGATGTGGCTGAGGCGATGGCAGTAGTAGCACTGGGGGCGCCCATCGCCGTCGCGGGATGTTCTAGGAGGCCACTGGGCAGGTGGCCGGCAAACCTCGTCCTCTACAGCTTTCAACCTGTTGGCAAGTGACTTAATCGACTCGGCGAGGGCCTTCAATTCCAGATTGCCCGCAGCGTCGCGTCGATGATGTTGGGCGTCTGAAATGCATGTCGGTACGGCGTCCTGGTGCTCGCGAACGGGAGCGCTCACCAGAGTGGGCCGTGTCGCGATTGATTCCCCAAGAATGGCCACTGACCACGGCTGCGTAACGTTGGCTGGGAGGTAGCTGTTCAGAGGACTCAAATAGGCACGGGCCATCAACGCGGCATGGTTTATCCGTTGCAGAATTTGTAAAAAATTCTCCTGAACTTGTCGGGTTGGCGAGAACCATTTTCTCTAGTGCATCGGCGCGGAGTCTACGCAAAAGATGACGTACGCGGTCTTCCTCTTTCAGAGCTGGGTCTACGCGGACGTACGGCTGCAGTACGTCGTAATATACTGCTCCGGGCTCTCAGACGGCCGTTGAACTTGATTCTCTAGCCTCAGGTGGGTTATCTCTGCGGCGTGGCGGCCAGTGAAACTAGACTTAAGCAACGTGGCCCACTCTTCCCACGTATTAGGAGCGCTGATCATGACTTTCGTTGTATACCATTTTTTGCGTCGCCCTCCAAAGCCAAATAAAGAAATTTCACCTTTCTATCGTCGTCCCATGAGTTGAGTGAAGATACATGTTCGTAGCAGGTAACTCACTCCGATAAGAATTCCTCAGGTGTACCTTTGAAGATCGGGGGCCCGATGAAGAGTCTCGAGGTTGCACCAGTTGGAAGGTTGGCCATTCTCGCAACGTCGTCCGCGCCGTTCTGGCTCCTCAGAGTGGGCATCACCGTACGGGGAGTTTTCGCTACCGCGCAGCCTCCACCACTAAGTAGCGTAGTGTTCTGGTCGCTACTTGTTCGCCGCCGGAGAGATGACACGTACGCACAGCCGATACATAGAGTTGCTCCTAAACCGATTTATTTGGCTTTGTGTTCATAATAGACGTCGTACACACTTGTACGCTGCATAACTCGAACAACTCGGAGCAGCACCCGCTGAAACCTGTTCTCGTGGCGTCTCCGGTGCGACTCTCTCTCGGCTCCCCTGAAAGCGTCCCGAAGCGACCCCCGAAACAAACAAAAAGGACCCCTCAGAAGTATCCGTTCACCACACCCAATCGGGTGTCACGAATTCAAACATGTACACCCAATAGCGGGCGTTCTCCACCAAGTTTGAACTCGATGACCGCCATCCGCCTAAACACAAATGACCTAAACTAAAGTAAAAACATACAACAAGCTACCGCGACATCCGTTAGGCTTCCACCGTACAGCTCACCCCGCATACATTCAGGCGCCGCGGATGCAAAGCCGTCTCCGGTCCTCTAAATGGGAAACAGACCCTCGCAGGAAGGAAGATAACGCGCTCGTACAACAAAGCCGGTGAGCCACTCAAGGACACCACCGCAAACCCTGCTCCTGGGCAGACCCGCGACATTGGAACGAGCCAAAAGTTGAAAGAAAATAGCTACATCTATATCTACGCGATAGTATTATGCATAGATCTATTATTGAAACAAATCCAGAAATGTACTTCGATACGTGGTTTCCCTCTTCCAGGTTTGAGCGAAGTGAAAGTAGCGGCATATGCCGATTACGCCTCGTTGTTTATTCGGAACATAGATAGCTACAGAGCCTTTCTGCGAATATTCCACACGTATAGTTACCTGTCGGGAGCACGTCTTAACCCCAGAAAAAGCAAGGCATTGTGCTTGAGGATGCACAGTGAAGAGTTCCCTGATGATGTCCAAATCGTCCAAGGCGTTGAAGTCTTAGGTGTAACTTTCCTTTCGACTGGCGATGTAGCCGGCACCACAAGAAAAGAAATCCAACACAAAGTGGACAGACGCATTGAAGTCGCCAGAACGTTTCAACTACCTTTTACTGAAAGAGCTTATCTCATTAAATCTAGTATAACAGCGCCACTGCTTCATGTAGCCAGAATTGCACGACCACCTCGACGGGTTTCGCTAAGAGTGGCTACTGCGTGCGGCTCCTTTTTTGGTATGGCCACGCCGAAGCTGTTGCCAGGGCCTTGGTCCGCCTACCAGTAAAATGGGGAGGGCTCAGTGTACCCAACCTTGATGTAATGTGCCGCATGTTGGCTCTCAAAAACCCCTGGGCACTCTGAGAGAACTCATCGTATCGAGGCAGGCAACTTGTAGTGTATCTGCTAGGAACCTTTAGAAGACTTTTTGGTTTAGCAAACGACATGGGATCAGCTGCTGAGCAGCCACCAGCGTATTACAAACACGTTATAAAATCTTTGCAACAATGGCGAAACAATTTTCCTGTTCAAGGATGCCCCGCCGCGGTGGTCTAGTGGCTAAGGTACTCGGCTGCTGACCCGCAGGTCGCGGGTTCGATTCCCGGCTGCGGCGGCTGCATTTCCGATGGAGGCGGAAATGTTGTAGGCCCGTGTACTCAGATTTGGGTGCACGTTAAAGAACCCCAGGTGGTCAAAATTTCCGGAGCCCTCCACTACGGCGTCTCTCATAATCAAATGGTGGTTTTGGGACGTTAAACACCACAAATAAATAATAAAGAACTTATGGAAATGTCCCCCAACGACATGAGCGAATTAATAGCATTTAAAAGCCTATCTGAAGAACAACGCCGAAAATGCCGGGCAAAAAGACGCTGGACTTTTACAAACACGTCTCCCCCCCCCCCCGAGGTCAATGACCTAAACTGTCTCAGGGAATGAGGGGCTTTACCAACGGCCGACCGCCGTGCGGTGTGGCGCGTGGCGCCCTCCGCCACATGCCCGCAATGCGGTCGCGTCGAAACACTGAACCATGTCCTCTATGAATGTATAGTAGCGCGCACCTTGTGGCGCATGGTTACCAGGATGTTCCAAACAAGTATGCAGTGGAAGTGTAGCCTCAGGGATAACTTTGTCGTACTCTTAATGGCTTTCGGAACCTTCGTCTTATGAAAAAGAAGGGACTGGCCCGTCTGAGGGGACGCCCCCAGAGAGCCATGTTTCCCCTACTACATCGGCTAAGAAACATAATGCTTATGCATCTTAACACAAAACTAGTCATGCTGGGAGACGAGGCTTTCCTCCGACGTTGGTCTGCGCGATTTATTATCGTAAAAACAACATTGTGTCCATGCCTTTCCTCCCTCATTGAGGAGGTGGGCTAGAGCTTGTACCATTGTGACATTACAGTGCGTATTTTTCTTTTCTTCTTTAGAAACATGTATTTTTGTGCAATATTGTTCTTGAGCGCGAGAGCAAATTGTCCTCACAGGTGAATGCAAAATATCACGCTACACTGCGAATGTTCTCACCTTGTTTCTTCATATAGCCTTACTGTTTATTTGTGTTTAATCATCTCAATGTCATGAGTGTCCTGTCTTTGTTGTACAATTTTCGGATTGTACTTCACTGCATACGCTATAGGTTCTTTCGCTGCATATAACAGCTTGAATTGTACATACGCATTGTTCACCATTGTCGATTTTTATGTGTGCACATAAGCTGTGTAAGATATATCCGGAAATAAAATTCTCTTAAACGCTTACATGGTGCCGGGATTTCCGCGACCAGGCACGCTGCCAGTCGTCGACCCCATCTCATCGAGCATCAAGCGAACCCCTGGACAACCCCCCGGCTCTGTCCAGGCCTTCATCGTGAGCCAACGCCCGGGCACCACAGCGCAAGCCGTGGGAGCCAAGGCCAGGACGGAAGAGTGATGGCTTTCGCAGCGCCACCGCCGAAAGCTCATTGCTTTAACTTCAGCGCTCCAGAGGGGAGCACCGTCGACAACATCATAGATGCCCTCGAAGCAGTAACCAGCCCAGCCGGTATCAAGTCCCTCCAGCACATGGGAGGTGCAAAGTTCGGCGCCGCAGCCGCAAACGTCCATGCAGCCACCAAGCTGAAGAGCCGGGGCGCCATTCTCTTGAACGGCGAATCAGTTCCACTAGTCAGCGTAGGTCCTGAAATAGTCCACGTCACAGTCTTCCGGGTACCGCTGTGGGTGAATGCAAAATATCACGCTACACTGCGAATGACCTCACCTTGTTTGTCGCTAGGGGCGACGCACCCCTAGCGACTGCTCTCTCCGCCTACGGCAACGTGCAACATATCCACGAGCCAGTGTTCAAGGGCCGCCCTGGGGTTGGCACAGGTGTCCGTGTGACGCGAGTGGAAATGAAAAGCCCAATACCGAACTTTCTGACAGTTCAAGGCTACAATGTCATGTGTGACTACCGGGGTGTCAAGAAAGTGCGCTCTAAGTGCAGGAATACTGGGGACATCGCCAAAGATTGTGCCACGCCCCGTTGCACGCGCTGCCACGTGTTTGGACATGCCACAGAGAGATGCGCAGAACCGTGCTGCAAGTGCTCGGGCAGTCATGCAACAGCTGACTGCGTACGTCCGAAGACCTTCGCAGCGGCTGCAGCAGTGGCAACCGAAGAACAAGCGTGCACCGACCTCATGCCCGCATTGCAAGGTGATTATCTGGCGCGCGAGCCTGCGAGCGACACTGACACAAGCGACACTGACGCCCATGCTGAACTACAAGACGCAGGAGACCTGCCTCCCCTGTTTGAGAAAGCCTCGTCAACCCTTCACGCCCCGTCCGAGACCAGCGACTTCTCCCCGGACGCCTATGAAGAACACAGCTCATCCAAAGCCGAAGCCCGAGTACCTGTACTTAGCAGAAACCACGAGAGCTACAGCTCTGACACAGTTGGCACCACCAGTAGCTCCGGGGCGCCGAGAGCTTCGATGGGAACGCGGCACCCGAGCAACGGGACGTGCAGACGCTCCGGTCATTGGTCCAGACAGGACCACAATTGAATTACGCCACTGACAACGACGAGCGCCCGCGCCAGCAAGTACTCAGCTCAGACACGCAAACTGAGCCTGTCAAACCCCATTTACCAGATTACAGGTGCGGCCGCCGGTGCGAGTGTTGGTGCCAGCGCCATGGAAATAGACCGTCAAGCCACCACACGAGCCCACCCACTGACCACGGACTCTGAGGGCTTTACGGACAGTAGTAAGCCCCAGAAATTCGCTAATGCTCTGACGGCGTCAGAGCATTTTTCTCTTTAGTTATGTTCACTCCTTGAGCGCTCGCCCCACCCTCTGCAAGGGGTTTTTCTGAAGTTTGCGCGCACTCTCCCTTCTCAAAACGGCTACGGCGCATTTTTTCTCCTTAAACGTCAGGGATTTCAGACGCCAAGATAAGCAAGGGAAAGTCACGCACTTCGCAAAGTCACGTCATGTCGACATTCTCTTCTTACAGGAATGTAATTTTAGAACCCCTTTTGATGTGCAATCCTTTTGTTCACATTTTGTAGTCGAAGCCTTTTCTTCGCTGACTGATTTAAAGATGTGTGAAGTCGGATTTGTTTTCTTGACACCAGCGTTACGTCGAAGAGCCCCCTGTGTTTATGGTTTTGACGGCCGCACACTAGCAGTAGACTTTGACCTTCACGGCAGACGAGTAAGGGCGCTCGTAATATATGCCCCAGCTCAACGTGGGATCACGGCCGACTTTTTCAATTCACTGGACTCACTTATGTTTGACCGTTACCCCACTTTCTTAGTTGGAGATTTCAACTGTGTTGAGGACACCGACAGAGATGCGCGCGGACGCAGAGAAAGCAGACAATATAGCGGAGGTAGTGCATTGCGACAACTCATCCGCAATTTCAAGCTCAGGGATGCTTGGGTCGACACTCACGGAAATGACTTCGTTGCAACATGGCAACGGGGTCGCAACATGACCCGGCTAGACCGCTTCTATTTTCCGGAAGTGCTAGCCACACATGTCCTTAGTTGCCAGGTCCTACATTTCCCACCGGACGTTCCATGCGTTACAGACCACTTTCCAGTGTCTGTAAAACTTTTCTTTGAGCAATCCACTACATTTAGAAACCATTGGAAAATGCACAGCACACTCGTGCACGACCTGAAAAGCATAGCATTACTGCGCAGTGCACTAGAGCAAGCATGCAAAAGGCCGCCTGAACCCCGTAACTGGGATGCATTGAAACACAGGTGGCGCGCCGGGCTTATCAAAGCGTGGCGCGAAATTAAAGCGCGCCTGACGACAGAGATGAACGACACGCTACGAAAAGCGCGCATTGTACGCAGAGGCGAGACACTGACGTTCGCAATGCACGACTATCTCGATCAGTTAAAGGCGCGGTACGAACTTTTGCTACGTCTTAGTTCGCGCAAGGCTGCGCAGTCTTTTATCAACGGAGGACCGGTTTCAGATCCAGCTGTTCTTCGAAGTGTTCGCAACGGCTCCTTTGGTGAACAAATGCATGTTCCTTTCGCTCAGTTGCCGAACGGTGAACGGTCTACACGAGCAGAAGACATAATGAGGGTCTTTGAAACACATTTTTTGAATCTTTTCAGGACGGAGAACGCAAACGACGTGAACTATACCACCATAGTTAAAGAGTTTTGCGATGGAAATTCCTGCGTACCGGAGGAGCTCCGCGATGTTCTGTGCAGCCCAGTGACGCTGGATGAATTACGCATCGTGCTTCAGCGCATGAACAAAACCGCCACTGCCGGCCCTGACGGGATACCTTTGAGTTTCTACAAAACCTTCCTTGAAACAATACAAGACCACCTTTTGACAATGCTAATTGGGCTTCTTGCTGACGGACTCAGACCGAATACGGTTCGTGAGAGCAGAGTTATGCTCTTGCTTAAAAGTTAGGGAGAGCCGTCCGATCCAAGGGCGTGGAAGCCCATTTCCCTACTTAACTCGGATTATAAGATATTGCCAGCCATCCTTGCAAACCGCATAACAATCATTCTACCGGAAATAGTAAGCGACCTACAAACATGCTGTGTCCCAGGTTGTACGATCTATTCCTCGCTTGCGCTGACTCGCGATTTATTCACGTACGCTACAAGAACACAAATATCTGGCAGTTTTTGTTTCTTGGATCAGGAAAAAGCTTTTGATTCGCGTAGAATGGAACTATCTCTTTGCTCTGCTTGAGTGTTATGGCTTCCTGAGCACCTTTAACCGACACCCTTCCGTTACTATACACAGACTTAGAAACGTCATTAGTAGTGAATGGCTATACATCTGAACCTATTGCAGTAAGTAGGGGCATTCGACAAGGCTGTCCCCTCTCCGCACTTCTCTTTGTATTATGCATAGATCCATTATTGAAACAAATCCAGAAATGCACTTCAATACGCGGTTTCCCTCTTCCATGCTTGGGCGAAGTGAAAATAGCGGCATACGCCGATGACATCTCGTTGTTTTTTCGACACATAGATAGCTACAGAGCCTTTCTGCGAATATTCCACACGTATAGCTACCTGTCGGGAGCACGTCTTAATCCCGGAAAAAGCAAAAGCTGTTTCCAGGGCCTTGGTCCGCCTATCAGTAAAATGGGGAGGGCTTAGTGTACCCAACCTTGATGTAATGTTCCGCATGTTGGCTCTCGAAAACACCTGGGCACTCTTAGAGAAATGATCGTATCGAGGCAGGCAACTTGTAGTGTATCTGCTAGGAACCTCTAGAAGACTTTTTGGTTGAGCAAACGACACGGGACCAGCTGCTGAGCAGCCACCAGCGTATTACAAACACGTTATAAAATCTTTGCAACAATGGCGAAACAATTTTCCTGTTCAAGAACTTATGGAAATGTCCCCCAACGACATGAGCGAACTAATAGCATTTAAAAGCCTATCTGAAGAACAATGCCGGAAATGCCGGGCGAAAAGACGCTGGACTCTTACAAACACGTCTCTCCCCTCCGAGGTCCATGACCTAAACTGTCTCAGGGAATGAGGGGCTTTACCAACGGCCGACCGCCTTGCGGTGTGGCGCGTGGCGCCCTCCGCCACATGCCCGCAATGCGGTCGCGTCGAAACACTGAACCATGTCTTCCATGAGTGTATATTAGCGCGCACCTTATGGCGCATGGTTACCAGGATGTTCCAAACAAGTATGCAGTGGAAGTGTAGCCACGGAGATAACCTAATCGTACTCTTAATGACTATCGGAGCCTTCGTCTTATGGAAACGAAGGGGACTGGCCTGCCTGAGGGGACGCCCCCAGAGAGCAATGTTTCCCCTACTACAACGGCTAAGAAACATAATGCTTATGCATCTTAACGCAGAACTAGTCATGCTGGGAGAGGAGGCTTTCCTCTGACGGTGGTCTACGCGATTTATTATCGTAAAAAACAACAGTGTCCATGCCTTTCCTCCCCTATTGAGGAGGCGGGCTAGAGTTTGTACCACTGTGACATTACAGTGTGTATTTTTCTTTTCTTCTTTAGAAACATGTCCTTTTGTGCAATATTGTTCTTGAGCGCGAAAGCAAATTGCCCTCACAGGTAAATGCAAAATGTCACGCTACACTGTGAATGACCTCCCCTTGTTTGTTAATATAGCCTTACTGTTTATTTAAGTTTAATCATCTCAATGTCATGAATGTCCTGTCTTCGTTGTACAATTTTAGCATTGTACGTCATTGCATACGTTATGATTTCTTTCGCCGTATAGAACAGCTTGCATTGTACATACGCATTGTTCACAATTGTCCATTTTTATGTGTGCATATAAGCTGTGTAAGATATATCCGGAAATAAAATTCTCCTAAACGTCAAGACTGCTACTGTTATCGGACTTTCCGTTTACCGGGCACAGGTTCGCCCAAATAAACAGTTAAATTCCAACGCAAAGTCTCCAGTCTTCGGCCACGTCACGACCCCGTGACATCTGGTTGAGGTGCTGCTTCTTTGATGTTCCGGATGCCCCCTTCAAGCCGCGATCCCAGCCCAAGCGGCAAAGAAGACACGGACGCTAAACCTGAAGAGTCAACAAGCCGCATGGAGAGGGGACTGCAACCAGAGTACGGGCCCCTTCCTGAAGCAGCCAGGCAGACCCGGATCCCGACATCAACTACTGCAACCATGACCGCCCGCGTGCAGCCTGCACCACTCCTGCTCCGGCAACCCAAAGAGCCGCCAACTTTCCGCGGTTTGCCACTGGAAGACCCGGAATGCTGGATCGAAAGGTTTGACCGCGCCGCCGCCTTCAATGACTGGACAGACGATGACAAGCTCTGGTATGTGTATTTCGCCTTAGAAGATGCTGCTCGGACCTTGCTCGAGAATCAAGAGCGAAGCCTTACGACCTGGGACGTCTTTCGTGCCAGGTTGCTCACCACTTTCGCAAGTGTGGTGCGCAAGGAGAAGGCCGCAGCTCTCCTCGAAACCCGCATGCAGATGCCAAATGAAAACGTGGCGCTATTCACGGAAGATATGATTAAACTCTTCCGCCACGCTGACTCCGACATGTCCGAGGAGAAGGTTCGTCTGCTCATGCGAGGAGTAAAGCAGGAACGCTTCGCCGGGCTGATCAGAAACCCACCAAAGACAGTCGCCGAATTCATTTCAGAAGCATCTACGATAGGGAAAACGCTCGAGATGCGCACGCGGCAATAGAGTTTTAGTACTGCGGAATGGTGTTACGTACTCATCACGCAAGCGCCTTGCGTTACGTGGCGCCGTTTGCCACTAATCGGCTTTTAGTACGCCGTAGTACCCGCGTACGTAACGAGCGCGTGAAGCGTGTTGTGCCATCTGGTAGATAAAGATAGAAGTACGTGTTGTTGACAGCCAATGTGAGCCAATCCAAGTGTTATAGCCAAATTATGGCCATATTTTAAGCCACATAAAGGCCATAGTACGATACCGTAGCTGTAGCCACTAAAAACGTTTGGTGAACGCCCGCGCAAGTATGACTGCCAAACGTTCTCGCTTTCTCACCTGCCGTGCGGTAGGTACGGTGATATCTCCTCGACAATGGTGAGGTCAAGTATTCTTTGGGACCCCTACTGCCTGGCGCACCTGAGTTGGGAGGACATAGAGGTACTCAAGTTGCAGGAGAAAGAACCGCCACGGTGTTGGGTGCATGCATCACGAGGTGGCCTACTGAACTAGGACTCAAATGTCGAGACATTGTTTTCGACGACAGTTTCGCTTTGAAAAAGCTTACTTTCCAGTGCTTGTGCGTGCCCTGAAGAGGTTGCAGTACATTACTAGTGCTCAGGGAGTGAGGGTAACGGCCACAGAAGCCCTATGCATATGCCTCCGGAGACTTGCGTATCCAAACAGGCTGTGTGACCTCCAAGAATATTTTGGACGTCACTATTCTGTGGTGTCGAGCGTATCGAACAAAGTACTCTACCGCATCGAAAAGAACTTCGGTCGCCTCCTTAATAATATGAACATTCACCCGTGGCTCAAACATTCGGACTTGGAGGCTATGAGCGAGGTATGTTATATTTTCTTTCTTTAGCGCTTCGAGATTGAACGCATTAGTGCCCGTTCTCATGTTGATATTTGTTTGCCCCAGCGTGTTCATCGTAAAGGTGCTCCGCTGAGAAACTGCTGGGCGTTTATCGGTGGTACAGCGCGCCCCATATTCCGACCCTCGCAAGACCAGTGCCTGTACATTTCCGGGCACAAGAGGCTCCATGTGCTCAAATACTAGTCTTTGATGTGTCCAAATGGTCTCATCTGCCAGCTGGATGGACCATACACGGGATGAAGGCATGATGCTGGTGAGTTATGTTTCGTCAGAACGTTATACATGAAGTTCAAGGAAACCTGATCGGACCGTTCATTAGTAAGTTCCACATACGTAGATATAGTCACTCAAATACAATCGCAGAAACATCCTACAAACTATGCGGGTACTCGTTGTTCTTGTAGTTGAACTGTGTTGAATGCGTTGAAGGATGATTAACTACATGGAACTGATTGTTTTCAGGCATTCTTCGGGACAGCCAGTTGTATGAAAAGCTGGATACATTGGCACTGGACAAGGAATTCGTTATATACGGCGACCCAGCCTATCCTCTCCGCCCACTGTTATGAAGCCCTACGGAGGAGCAGCATTGACAGCCGCCCAACAAGAGTTCAATTCATCCATGAGTGCGGTCAGGCAGTCTGTTGAGTGGGGATTTGGAAAAGTCATCTCAAAATTTGCATTTGTTGACTTAAAAAAACCAGAAGATACTACTTCAGGCCGTACCACGCATGTACAGGGTAGCTGTTATCCTGACCAACTGTCATGCTTGTATGTATGGTAGCCAAGTGTCTACATATTTTGATGTGCAGCCACCTTGCCAGCAAGATTACTTGAGCCCTGCCAGTCGTTAAGTGAAGTGCAACGGAACTTATATAAACCTCAATCAACTATTTTGTGTAACAGTACGAGCCCACCACCATGATAACGTTTCAAAATCCAGGCCAAGCATGCGTGCTCATAAAAGAAATGCTTGTCTTCCTTTATTTTCAAGTATAAATTGTTGTCATGAAACAAAACAAAAAATAATGCAAAACTATACAACTGTAATAATTCAGGTACATAATGTTGAAGTGTCTTCTCTGCAACACTGAAGTGTTTGCATAATAAAATTAGGTTTGAGGTCGCGAGCTGGAATTACGGCCTAGCCAGAAGCCCCGTTACAATGTTTAATCTGCCTTCTTGTGAATGCAGCCGAATGTTATTTACACGCTTTTTACTTTGCCAACTTATCACAAATCGTTTCTACAATTTTGAGTATCGCGTCTTGAGTAGCCTTGTGGAATCTCGACAGCTGCTCTCTTTGGCTCGCTTTGTCGTGTTGTGCTTGCAGCTGGCGTTCGCGACTTTCCATTTCCAGCTCTCTCAGTTGCAGCTCTCTTTCAGTTCTGTCTCGTTTCATCTCGTGCATTTTATGAGAGCGTTCTTGCTTTCGCTCGATTCGGAGCTTTTCGACGTCCAGACGCTCCATCTCAAGCGCTGCTCCTCCTCTTTCAGGGCCCTTTCGTGTGTTCACCTCTTCTCGAGGAATTCGAAGTCCGCACTAGCCGTCGCTGCTTGAGCCCTGCGTCTTCCTGTAAAAATTAAATTTTTTTGCATTCAATTTGCAGCATCATTTATTTCAAACCAGGCAGCAACGAGCATCAGTGACAAAGAAAATGAACACTAAATTTTGTTAGATGTTAAAGAACTTGATACTGACAGAATAGTAGTCCGTTGCCTTGTGAGTCTAGTCACTCAGCGCCATTGATTTCAAACGCAGTAGCGTTCAATTGGCCAGAGCGGTTGAAACATAAATATGTTGAACATGATATGATTGTAAGGTAGTTCCAATAAAGAAATAAACAGAGTCCGTTCCCTGTTGTTCACCAAAGCATGCACGAGTGATTTTTTGTAGTCAAATCACAGACTGCATGCGCAGTGGGATTTCTTGTATGAGTTGCCATGAGCCCAGCTATATGTCACTTCAGTGGTTGAGTGAATACCAGTCAAGTGTGTTCACTTATTCCGCTACAAGGTAATGATTACCGAGTAATGAGCGAAGTAATGGATTTTGTTGTAAAATGCAGGCATGTACTTACTAGGCACAACTTGGGCAGCTCCTTCAGTATCAGGCCTGTCTTCCGCATTTGTTGATGCCTCTTGCCGCTGGTTATTAGCAGTGGTCGTGGTTTCGTCCGAGAGGCCAGGTGTTGCGGCTATGTCGGTGCCCTGTGAAATTCTCTGCAGTAGGTCTGCAGCACTTTTAGATGCGTCGTCCAAACTTGCATCTGCACTCAGTCGCTCTGGGCAGTGGGATAGAGTAGATTGTGTTTCAATCATACAATTTCAGAAGCATTACCCCTATTAAACATTTACTGCACAATGACACATATGTGAAGTGCAATCATTTACTAACGTTGAATTTGTTCTTAGTACTTAATAAAAGCTGGGAAACCATGCTATCAGTAGATAGTAGCGAAAAGCGTGCAAAGGAGCTACACCTGTGCGTAGCTACCTTTCGCATACGTACATTTACCCTCACTCATACAGCGTTATGTGTAATGACTGACGTTATAGATAAGCGGCACAATAACCTTTCCCAGAACACATGACATTTGCATCATCATCGTCACCTCATGAAAGCTCCAAACGAGCTTGCTGTTGGCGTGACCGAGCTAGTTGCGGTCTTGCAGAGCAAAACGAACCCACCAACGCCGCTGCCCTCGGTGGTTTTTCTGCTCTTCGTGCATTACAAGACAGCCACTTGCCAGCAAAGTAAGTAGCACTGTCTTTTCTTGCTTCTTGCGTATGAGAGTAGTCGAAGTATACACCACCGGATAGCGTAGAAGCGTTTGCGAGCCGCGACAACAACTGGGTGACAGCGCATCCGTCCCGCGTTCGCCCCGTAGTAGATGGCATATTCGGCGACGCGGGGCGCGTCCAGTGCGAACGACGCTGCGTTTCGGCGGCTGGAAAATTTCGGTCGCTGTAGAAAGCAGATGTTTCAGTGTGAACTAGGCATAAAAGTACGCATGCGACATACGAAGCACATCGTGAGGTATCAAAACTTGAGTACTCACTTTCTGAGGCTGGCGCGGTCGTTTGCGAGGAACTGTGGCATCAGAAGATTCAGCCTTTCGCGCAAGGCGCGCACACTAAACACTTTTCCCAGAGCAAGGTTCATGTTCTTCACGATGCCTCTTCACCGCGAGGGATTTTGAAATGGGTTGTGCGCGTTTACTTCGCGCAGAAGCGCCAGATCATACGCGATGGAAAAGTAGAGCCGGCCGGTGCTTGCCTTCGATGCCGCCATTTTGCAAAACGAAGTCTTGCGCTGTCGCGAACGCGTTTGAGAGCGGCGCGATCACCTCATACGTACGCACGCACGCATCTCATGCGTGCGTACGTAGCGGCTGCGTACGTAACGCGATACGTGCGCATTGCGGTCTGCGCATGCGCACTACGCATAACGTGCAGTCCTTATGCACGCAACGCCGCCACGTACGCAACGTACGCAGTACTAAAACTCTAATATAACCGTAGCTTCTCGCCTACAAGCCACGCAGGCATTCAAGCGCTAGGAACCACTGACTTGCGTGAGACGATCCGAGCGATCGTGCAAGAGGAGCTGCGAAAATTACTTCCTTCAGCGCAGCCTCACGTAGAATCCAGCGCGGACGTCGTGCGCCAGGATCCAGCAATCGCTGGACGTTTCTCAGCCTCAAGAGTCTCAGCTGCAAGCCATGAGCTATGCTGCTGCAGCCCGCCGCCACGCCCCTCCTCCACGTGCACGCCAAAACACTGCCCCATCACACTTCCGTCGCCAGACGCCACCACCGCCACCAGCCCCACCGACATCCTACCGTTCGCCAGCGGCCCAGCGCAGTGCGCCGAGGAAGACTGACGTCTGGCGCACGCCTGACCACCACCCACTCTGCTACCATTGCGGCGAGGCCGGACACACCTACCGCCGTTGCCAGTACCGAGAGATGGAACTGCGTGGCTTCACAGTCAATGCACTGCGTCCACAGCCAGGAGAACGGCCACATGACATCACCGACTACCTGACAGGAACTAAGTTGACACCACGAAGCCCTTCCCGTTCGCCGTCGCCCAGCCGCTGCACGTCACCGCACCACCGGCAGTACTCTGGCCCAACGCGGGGCCGGTCTCCCGTATCCGGAAAACTAAGGGCAGCAACCGATGGAGGAGCGGTCGCTTTTCGACGAGCTACCGAAGATCCTCCGACGACGACGACGCCGCGACGGAGCTTTGCGAACACAACGCCAAGAGGCGAAGCCCTGACGGCGAAACCTCACTTACCGAAGGTGACCTGACGACGCAACATGGAAGCAGCGGAACAAGCCGACGCAGCCGTGACCCGACGCCACACCCTAACTGTAATGCGAGACGGCGAACTAGCGACCTCGACATTCTTATCGACAGCCACAGTGTGACCGCTCTCGTCGATACTGGAGCCGACTACTCCGTCATCAGTGGTTCGTTCGCCACGAAGTTAAAAAAAGTTAGGACAGCTGGGAAAGGCCCTGAAATCCGCACAGCCGGAGGTCATCTCGTAACGCCTGCAGGAATCTGCACAGCGAGAGTCACCATTAATGGCCGTATTTATCCTACAGACCTTGTAGTTCTACAGCGTTGCTCGAGAGATGTCATCCTTGGCATGGACTTCTTATGCCTCCATGGTGCTGTCATCAACCTAAAAACAAAGTCGATAACGTTATTCACAGAACAAGCACTGCCGCCGCGCACGCCGTCAGGAAACAATGCCTTGAATGTGCTGGAAGAACAAGTAACTATTCAGCCTCGCTCAAGCGTCATTATTCCAGTCGGCGCTCCTAAATCACCTGACTTGGAAGGCGTCGTTGAAGGCAGTCAGCATCTCTTGGTCACCCGAAATATTTGCGTCACAAGAGTAATTGCAGAGCTGCGGGGAGGCAAAGCAACGGTTGTGCTCACGAATTTCAGCAATGAGTACAAACATGTGAACAAAGGAACGACGGTCGCGTACATCGAAGAAACTGTCGAAGCCACCAGTGCTTTCGCCTTCACTGATTCTGTGGAACCTGCTCAGAGGAACCAAGCCCCTCCCATAGCTTTCAATGTCAATCCCTGACTTCCAAACCATAAGCAATAACAGCTCAAGGCCCTAATTCTGCAATACGAAGATTGCTTTTCATCGTCATTGAAAATTCGGCAGACCCCAATCACGAAACATCGCATCACAACCGAAGAAAATCCCAGACCACTCCGTCAGAGTCCGTACAGGGTTTCGACGTGAGAACGTGAGGCCATGAAGAGACAAGTTGATGAAATGCTGCGGGATGACAATATCCAGCCGTCCAAGAGTCCATGGGCATCCCCCGTGGTGTTAGTGAAGAAAAAGGATGGGACCCTACGTTTCTGCGTCGATTATCGCCGCCTGAACGAAATCACAAAAAAGGACGTGTATCCTCTCCCACGAATAGACGACGCACTTGATCGGCTTCATAACGCCCAGTACTTTGTCAATGGACCTCAACACTGGCTATTTGCAAATCGAAGTCAACGAAAGAGACCAAGAAAAAAAAGACGGCGTTTATAATACCGGACGGCCTCTTCGAGTTTAAGGTGATGCCCTTCGGTCTTTGCTCAGCGCCTGCAACTTTTCAACGCGTTATGGATACAGTACAGCCAGAATTGAAGTGGCAGACTTGCCTTGTGTACTTGGACGACGTCGTCGTGTTTTACTCGAGTTTCGACGAGCATCTTCGGTGCCTTGAAGCTGTACTTCAAGTCATCAAGACGTCCGGACTCACACTGAAGCCAGAAAAGTGCAGATTTGCGTACGAGGAGCTCTTGTTTCTGAGGCACGTTATTAGCAAGTCTGGAATTCGTCCTGATCCACGGAAAACAGCCGCAATCGTCGACTTCCCGCCGCCCACTGACAAGAAGGCGGTGCGCCGATTTCTAGGCCTGTGCGCCTATTATAGGCGGTTCGTGAAAAACTTCGCCCGCATCGCCGATCCTCTCACTAACCTTACCAAGGCCGATGTCGAGTTCAAGTGGGAAACGCCGCAGGAACACGCTTTCCAGGAGCTTAAACATCGCCTTCAGACGCCTCCGTTACTTGCCCATTCCGACGAATTCGCCGAGACAGAAATACACACTGACGCAAGCAGCGTAGGTCTTGACGCCGTTCTTGTGCAGAGGGCTCATGGACTTGAAAGGGTTATTAGTTACGCCAGCCGATCGCTATCCAAAGCAGAAGCCAATTATTCCACAACAGAGAAGGAGTGTCTCGCCATCATCTGGGCTACGTCGGAATTTCGCCCCTAGCTCTACGGCAGGCCCTTAAAAGTTGTGAGCGACCACCACGCCTTGTGTTGGCTAGCCACCTTTAAGGACCCTCACCTCGCACGATGGAGCCTGAGACTTCAAGAATATGACATTACTGTCATTTACAAGTCCGACAAGAAACACTCCGACGCCGACTGTCTCTCTCGTGCGCCGTTCGACCAACCACCACCCGACAACCCGGATGACGACTACTTCTTGGGAACGATAACTACCGACGACTTCGCTGAACGACAGCGGGCCGACCCGGAACTTAAGGCCCTAATAGAATACCTCGAAGGCAGGTCCGCCGAAGTCCCGAAGGATTCAAGCGCGCACTTGCGTCGTTCCTCCTGCGAAATGGTCTTCTACAAAAGAAAAACTTTTCACCGCTTCGAGCTAAGTACCTCCTTGTGGTGCCTTCAGTTTTGCGACCAGAACTCCTGCAGGCCCTGCACGACGATCCGACGGCAGGGCACCTCGGTGTTTCTCGCACGCTCGCGAGGATACAAGAAAGGTACTACTGGCCACGTCTTACCACCGACGTCACTTGTTATGTGAGAACATGCCGGGACTGTCAGCGACGCAAGACACCGCCGACAAGGCCAGCGGGACTTCTGCAGCCAATTGAACCACCTTGCCGACCTTTCCAGCAGATTGGTATGGACCTACTGGGGCCGTTCCCGACGTCGGCTTTCGGAAAAAAGTGGATCGTGGTAGCTACCGACTACCTCACGCGCTACGCCGAGACAAAAGCCCTTCCCAAAGGCAGTGCATCCGAAGTAGCTAAGTTCTTCGTCGAAAATATCGTCCTACGTCACGGCGCCGTGGAGGTCCTTATCACCGACAGAAGAACTGCATTTACTGCCGACTTAACTCAAGTGATCTTGGCATACAGCCAGACAAAGCACCGCCGGACGACAGCGTACCAACCACCTACCAACGGCCTCACCGAGCGGCTTAACAAGACGATCGCCGACATGCTGGCAATGTACGTCGATGTCGATAGATAGATATGTGGGGTTTTGACGTCCCAAAACCACTATATGATTATGACAGACGCCGTAGTGGAGGGCTCCGGAAATTTAGACCACCTGGGGTTCTTTAACGTGCACCCAAATCTGAGTACACGGGCCTACAACATTTCCGCCTCCATCGGAAATGCAGCCGCCGCAGCCGGGATTCAAACCCGCGCCCTGCGGGTCAGCAGCCGAGTACGCACGTCGATGTCGAACACAAGACGTGGGACGCCATTCTTCCGTACGTGACCTTCGCATACAACACGGCGGTGCAGGAGACGACGCAGATATCTCCATACAAATCGGTCTATGGAAGGAGCCCGGGAACGACGCTCGATGCCATGTTACCCAACGTCACCGACGAAGAAAACCTCAATGTGAGTGAGTACATTTAACGTGCCGAAGAAGCCCGACAACTCGCGCGTCTCCGTATCAAGAATCAACAGACGACCGACAGCCGCCGTTACAACCTTCGACGACGCTTCGTGGAATACCAGCCCGGTGAACGTGTTTGGGTGTGGACGCCTATACGCCGACGTGGACTAAGTGAAAAGCTTCTGCGACGGTACTTCGGACCGTACAGGATGGTTCGACGTCTCGGTCCACTTGATTACGAGGTTGTCCCCGACGGCATCACGAACTTTCAACGACGCCGATCGCGACCTGAAGTCATCCATTTCGCGCGCCTCAGCCGTTTCATGCGTGTTAACAAACTGAAACAATGTTTTTTGTATTGTATTGTAATTTATTCATTGTGCTTTCTTGCATTATTGTTGTACCTTCATCTTTAGTTAAAGCATGGGGACGATGCCTTTTCAGAGGGGGGCAATGCCACGTTCCATTTCCCAAGTTTTGTTATCGTCCCAAAACCGTACACAATTCTCACCGCAAACTGCGCCTGCAGTTTTCAAGAAGCTTCCGGACTGTAGTAGACAATTTTGATAAGATCACGCCAACTCTGTGAACTGTACAGATTATTCTGGAACCTACGCCACCGCAAGCGATAACGCTAGAACATTCGACGGCAAGAGTATAAATGCCGACGCGCTTCGCCGCTTGTCAGTATATATAGTTGATTGACGGCCGACGCTCCGCTCGCCGCTATCAGTCCCTGCTACTGTAATCGGACTTTCCGTTTACCGGGCACAGGTGCGCCCAAATAAACAGTTAAATTCCAACGCAAAGTCTCTAGTCTTCGACCACGTCACGACCCCGTGACAATACGATAGTGCTTGTCGAGAAAAAGAAATAGGCGCTGTTTCTTGTCTCCCATGAGGGGGCAAGGCTATGCGTTTTATAGTGATGGCAAGGCAGTGCTGAAACGGATGCACAATGAACGAGAAGGCGGGACATAAGATCCTCTTGCTTGCTTCAAAGACGACTTGCTTGCAGGAGGCGTAAGTGAGCGCATTGTTCGAGTCTTGTCTGTTTGTGCGATGTCCACCGCGGTGGCGTATCAGCTACGGTACTCTGCTGCTAGGTCGCGTGTTTGATCCCGGCTGTGGCGGGCGCATTTCGATGGAGACGAAATGGGAGAGGTCCGTGTACTGTGCAATGTCAATTAACGTCAAACAACACCAGATGATCAAAACTTCTGGAGCGCTCCACAACGGCGTCTCTCCTAATCGTATCGTGATTTTGGGACGTGAAACCCCAAATTTATTGTTAATATTTCTGCAAGCGAGACCCCACTCTATACTCATGCCAACGCATACACAGCTACCCCCTCCCCCCTCTCTCTTTGCCGTTCAGCCCAACCTCTGCTTGGTTCATCCGCAAAGAGCTATGAACATCCAAGAAGAGAGGCTACATATATGGATAAGGACGTGTCATCCCCTCTGACAATCTATGGGGGTGGGGTTTTATGTATACTGCTCCCCTAGAAAAGTACATTCTGGAAGTGGGAATGATGGTAAAGGAGGGGGTTTCCACAATAGCTTGGCTTCAGCTACGTTTCATTGGCCAAAGAATACTTTTTTGACAACGAAACTGTTTAACAAATTGTTCCTTGTCTGAGGAAAAAAAAGCTATCATCATTATCAATGCGTTTATGCCACAGAAATGGGGAAAATACCACTTCTCACCACTCGTTCAATAAAAATGAAGTTCACATGTTTGAACGACTGACAAGATTCAACGCTATTGCCGTGCAATATTGCATCTGTGAAACAAACTTCTCACTTTTACATGGCATTATTACAACATTTTCTCACGAAATAGTTTCAAGCACTGGCATGGCTCCGTGGTAAACACTTGCTTGCCACGCAGAAGGCTTGAGTTTGATTCTCATTTGGACTGAAGATTTCTAACAGCGAAGCAGCTTAAGCTAGCCGTAATTTGTGAGTTTGGCCTGTCCGAATACTATCGTGGTAAACGGGCATGTACCACCAAAATTTGTTAAATTTCAATACTCATCATGGGTCCACTAGGAATGAAAGACAACGGCCCATCAAATGGCTGCGGAGCGATGGCGCTGAGCCGAAGACCACGAGTACGTTCGAGAGAATATGTTCTCGTTCCCTAGTACATACGTATAAATTAAGTTCACCCCACCCCCCCACCCTGTACGACGTAACACAACACAAGTATCTAGGAGTCACCATTAACAATGCTTTAACATGGAATAACCACATTAGTAATACTTGAACCTCAGTATTCAGAAACTTATGCCTCTTGAGGCGCAAACTTGAAAAAAGCACCATCCGACTTAAAACTGCTACTCTATAACACCTTAATCAGAACTAAACTATAGATAATGCATGTATACTAAAGCTGTAACAGCAATAATCTCGAAAGAGTGCAGCATGAGGCAGTTATATTTATATTTAACAAATTCTTAAGACAGGATTCACGCGCAGAACTTATGAAAGCTAACCACATTGAACCACTCGAGATGAAAAGCACAGACTGGAATTTCTTAAACTTGTTAACGTGAACAATTCACCACTAGACTCATCTCTATATCTATCGCCCCTTTTAACCCGAACCACTCGACACCGTAGACAAGATGCAATAACACCCTACTTTGCGAGAACAAACACATTTAAGAATTTTTCCCCTCGTACACAACCAAATGCCATTGTGTAAGCGAATCGACCCCATTATGCTGAATATTATTAATTTGTTTGTATAGCATTTCGCCAAACACATTGACTCGATTTCTGTATTAGTGTTCTTGTTTCGTTTGTTCTTTTGATTTCAATATGTTCACTGTTGCACCATTTTATTTGCCCTGTCTGCTTGGACTACGTGTCCACTGTATTTGATAAATAAAAATAAAATATCATACTAGGAAACACCGAAGTGGTGGAAGCGCTACGCTACATAACGACAGCGTGTACGGAGATATATTAGCGGCACGAACGCTTGTCTTTGACGCGAATTTTCATCTCAGGAGTTTAGAAATCCGTGTAGTGTCTGCGAGTGTGTGCGGTTGAAATCAAACCTCTTTGCTCCGAAATTGAACGTAGCAACAACCACTACCCAGCCTAGGAACGACAGAAAATAAACCTAAAGTTTACTTACCATCGCCTAACTAATGCCTAACGACAACCTGGAAGCATCCAGACCAGTCTTATGAATCGCCTAGTTTTTGCTGCTTCAAGCCTGAAGTTTCAAGCTTCGAGTTCAAGCCTTGCAGCAGTGAAATGTTTGTCATTAAAAGAGTATTCATTGGCATCTGTCTCGATTGTTAGCTCACGGGAAACGTAGATTTTTTTTTGGTTCTCAACCAATCAGACGGACACCGGAATTTTTTCGAAACCAGCTCTTAGACGCTGTCACGTTAAAACATTTTCGCGTTTATGCAACCGAATGACAGTGCTGAAGATTAATGTAATCGATCGCTTGCGGTACGTTCGCGCCGCGAAATAGAAGCAGTATTGATCTTCAATAGGCAAAGCCTTCTTTGGACGAATCACGCACCGCTTCGCTATGTCGAATACATTATTACATACAAAACTAAGCGTGCCAGTATTAAAAAAAAAACCCGACTACTACTTCTTTAAGCTTGTCCGCAGTAGTGACCAATGCTTTGAAGATATATATTTTTTATATGTAGGATTAGATGCAGCTATGCGTGTAGTGTTCAGGGACGGCGTTATTCTAGAATATTTTCTTCGAAACAAATATTCATAAACCTTCGCTAATGAATATTAGAATTGCTTTTAACTGACATAAAATACCACATTTTAGCAAGCTGCGTTAACATATGGGGGCAGCGGCGGATGGAGCCTGCGAAGGTGAGATAAAGCAGGGCGTGCAGTATTAATGTAGGCTCGGTATCACGCCCGTATCCAAAAAATGGCCCCGTATCTGTATGTAATCTGCAAATGTTGTCGAAAGACGATAGTCTTGCGTGTGGAGAGAGTGAACAAGACATTTATTTCATGTTCTGCGCAAGAAAATTGGTGAGTGGTATTCTGAAGGCGCTGCGTTAGAGTGCCTCGAGCGTGCAGCGGAGGCAAACGAGCGCATCAAGTCACGTCACACGTAAGACATGAGCGCCATCTGGCAGTTTTCTTGGAAAACAAAGCGCGTGGCTCTGAGACGGGTGTGCGTGCCCATCTCAGAGGTGACAAGGTGTAGAACGCAAGGCGATGGGTAGGTGCCACCACCATCTCGTCTTAACAAAGCGCTGGAAACAATCCCCGTTTTGTGCAAGCGTTGCATGGTCAGCGCAGCGTGGTAAGCGCTACGGTCCTTAAAATTACTTATGTATGCCTTTTATAAGTAAAAGGCGCACATGCAGAATATATACGTGTTGTTGTCGTGCCCCAGACATGCGCAATAATTGCTTTTGAATTGACACTTGCACAAGGATGAACGCTCAACCTTGAGCAACATTGGTGGGCGCCTTAAATGGGGTTGGTAGTTTCAAATACCCGATGCTGTTAAGAGTAGGCAAACAGATAAATGTACAGACAGACAGACAGACAGACAGACAGACCAAAATTTTTGCATCGAAGGTCCCCAAGAAAAAATATCGTCTTTAAAAGTGTACTCCCCCCCTACCCCATTCCCCAAATTTTGATAAAAAAGGGGCCTTTATCAAAAAAAAAAGAGAATGAAATCGGTGTTTTTCCCATATAGTCAATGCCATGGGATACTACTCCCCCTCTCCCTTTTTCGACGAAAAATCCTAGCATCAGGCTTGGTCGGCATTGTGTTACATTGTATTTGAAACTAATATTCGCAAGCCGTAACAAAGAACATGGTGGTTACTTTTACCTAAAGAAAATACCAGAACTGTGCAAAATGATCTAGGCTTGTACACAGTAACGACCATAGCACCTCGCAGGCATTATGCAACTGTAGGTTTAGATACAGCAGTGAGTATACAGTATTCAGTGAATGCACAAATTTGAACTCCTAAGACAGGGGTAAAAGAGTGACACGATTAGTCACGCGAAGCGCGAACTTACTGCCAGCTCTGTCTAATCGTGTGTTTTGTCCGTCTCTTAGTCGCGCAACTCTACATGTGCACACGGCAAACCAACAGGCTCAAGACGCCAGATGTGGGAAATGTAGCATTCATGCAGGGTCTTTATTATGATACTAGCATAAAACTGTCTTTGAATGAAATATTCACATGCTTAGACAAAGGAAGATTGCAAATAATTTTCACTGTCAAAAATACCACGAGTAAGTAAACTGAGGGTTCGTTCCATACAACAGCGCCTTTAGAGCTACACGAGTCGGCTCCGCGGTGAATCAGTGGCAACGTTGCTCGGCTGCTGACCGAAGGTCGCGGTTTCAATCCCCGTCGCGGCAGTCGCCTTTTGATAGAGGCGAAACGGTAGAGGGCCATGTACTGTGCGATGTCAGTGCTCGTTGCATTGGTGGTTTAAGAAAATCCTGAAATGCGTACTGGACGCACTGTTGCTAAGCGCGCATTACGTCACAATTCTTTGCGAATTGGTGACGTGCCCTACTCGTCCGTAAGGTGCCACGGGCACCAGCGAAGCTGCACCCTTGGCATGGGTTGTGTGAGCAGCCCACATGATCCGCACTTGACTTCATTTAACGTCTGCTGTTTTTCTACGGTTCTGTCATGCAATATTGCATGCGTTAAAGTGACCCCATTCACTACATGACATTTGTGTAACAGTATTTTTAAAGAAGTAGTTAGAAGCAGTGGCGTGGCTCCGGTGTAGAACACCGACTTTCCACGAAGCAGGCCTCAATCCGAATCTCACACCGAACAAACATTTTTGTGATTTTTTTTTGCATCTATCTAAAATATTCGCTCATGAATAACGCAGATTTTTTGCTCACAATAAAGGTCGTTGATGCGGACACCGGAATTTCTGCGAAAAGAGTTCTTTAACGTTGTCGCATTAACAAATGTGTAATGCACAGAACTCAACTGAAACATTTACTGCATGGAATGAAGCTAATATGCGCTCTAGCCACAGAAAGTACGGTTCTAGGTGAATACACTCCAGGAAGTTGGCAGCTGTAGTAGACTTCAAAAGTCTTAACAACACTCAACAAAAACTGTATAAAGTAAGCTGTAGATACAATATATCATACAGGTGTGCTGCATGTATTTAAAGTAAAACAAATTGTGTCATTGTTCTACATTGTTTATTTGCTTCATACTTTAACTAATCCTGGGCTCGTAGGCAGAATTCGACTTCTAAACTAATAGATGCTAATAAGTATTTGCAGGGTAGAAACACACTCATGTGTTCATTATTCCAATCGCACTGAGACACAAATGCACGGTTCGAAAAACCATATATGTGTCTGAATTAAACAAAATATTGCATTACATCTTTTTCTCAAGTTACTGTCCAGAATTCAATAAATATCTGTTTAAGAATTGAGAGCAGTTTTTTAGAAGTACGTAATAAAGCTGCACATTAAGTGAAAGAAATATCAGCTCACTCGCTCTTGTGCCTAAATAAATTAATGTAAGTTCTTTGAGCGAATCGTTGCGACTGCCTGCTCTTGCAAGCTTTCTTTTTATGTGTTGCATTAAACAATAATTAGAAATATTCTAGGAAACAGTAGCCTCAATACGCTATCTTAAAGGGGCGCTAAAGAATAAAAAACGTAAAAAAAGCTCGTTTCGCAGAAATGCTTGTGTCGGTTTCCGTGTTGGTGTTGGCGTCTTTGACAGTGAGCGAAACATTGGCATTTTCCGTGAGTTGAGAGCGCTTACCCTTAGTAAACATTAAAAAATCATGAAAGAGCTGCATAGAAACGAAAAGTAGTAACTTGAAGAAGCAACCTAAAGCAGCCGAGCCGAACGTTAGGTAATAGGTGAGCACACAACTTATCAAAATGTGGTGCCTCCATGCAACCACTGAACTTGTCATTGATTGTGCTGTCCAGCATAGACTCAATGGCAACACAAAAATAGTAACCTACGAATAATAAGAAGCCATTTATGAAAAGAATTATGAGTATCAGGTGTAATTAGGACACGAGAGAATAGTTATGCCTCCATGCTGCAAAAGTGATATGCAATACACAAAACTAAAGTGTAGCCTCACTTTTCTTATTGAATGATGCAGACAGCCCTTTTCTTCCTTTTATTATTCCCCCATCCCACGTGTAGGGTGGCCAACCGAGCCTAACCATGCATTTCCTCTTAATTCTTGGCCCTTGCTAAAACGGTATCTTCTCTAATAGAACAGCTATCTTTCATAAAATTTCTGATTTATCACTTAGGCTATAAATTCATGTCATTGCTTTTATCTATATATCAAAGTGAATACGAAGGTTTGTTTTTTGTAAATATCAGCAACACCTTGTCTTTCAATTATTATATAATGTCAGACTAAAAGTTGGGCACTAGCCACTGCTCAATTTCAGCGCGCACTAAGTGGCCACCACAGTGAAGTCGGCAAACAAGCATTTAACCCAGAACTGTTCATATTTGGAAATAAGAAATGTCGTGTACTATGTTCTGGCTTTTCCAAAAATAAACAGCTCACGGTTAAGCACTCGTTTGTCCTCTTCATTGTGCACGAGCCTCTTGTGCACGTTTCAATTTCAACATAAGGAAGTAATTCCTCTTTTTTCCCTATAGAGAAATTTGTTACATAAAATCGTGTATTGTGAGCCTATACTTTAAGGCATATTGTGAGCCTATACTTTAAGGCATTCAGATATGCCTTAAAGTATATGCCCATACTTTAAGGCATATTATGGATGGCTGCAGACCTGTGGAGATGCAAATACATTGACATGAAAAATTATACAATTTCCGGCGTAGAAAAACATTTTTGTGATTATAACGCTTGTTCACTGCACTTAAAAATGGTGGAAAATTTTCAGCCACCCTATGACACCAGCACACGTATCAGTGTCTGAAGCTAAATCTGTGGCTGCGTTTTTTATCGTACATGCTCTGTAAAAAGGACACCATCATTCAATGAGCTTTCAAATCGTTACTAAATCGCAAGAAAAAAAATGCATACGTGTATTGCTTGTATTTATGATCGTTTCTGCTTCTAACTTCAAAGCTGACCTGTACGTTCTCTGTGCATGTAGTACTGGATCGGCCACTAGCCATTGGTCCAAATATTCCTTGTATTTTAGGGGCGAAGCTTTTTATAGCGCAACCGTTCGTCCCTCGTAGCCGTAGTAGTAGTGTGTAACCAGTATTACATTTTGATCTCCAAGGTGGTGCCAGTGAGAGATTTCTTCTGTGCGTTGTTGAACAATAAAATGTAGTGCTCAATGTACATGCCAATGGCTGTTAAGGGGGAATGAGAGACAGGAAAATTCGGCATTTAGTTAACGCGCATGCTCCGAATTTTTTTCTGTTCAACAACGCACAGAAGGTTGCTCAGAGGATTGCTACGTTATACTCACTGGGCGTAACTTCCTAGCTTTTAGAAAGTTTTGCGAGCGTTGGGCCGCAGTGCCACGAATACAGTGAACTGTATATACCATGAACTCGAGGTGGTTAAAGATGGGAAGTAGACACGAAGCGCAACTCGTAAGAAAGTGTGCGTGGGCCTCCTCTCGTTCAGTTCTTGGAATGTCCACTGGACGACGATGCTTCTATATGAGGAATATATAATAGAAAGATGCGACATGGTGGTACTAGGAGTGTTAAATAGGTGGACGAACGGACACACAGACAGATGCATGGACGGATGCAAGGATGGCTGCACGGATGGATGGACGCATGAACGGACGCAGGAGCGGATGCATGGACGAAAGCAGGGACGGACGCACAGATGAACGTGTGGGCGCACGAACAGATGCACGCACGGACGGGCGGATGGACGCACGGGCGGCCACACAGACGCACGCATAGATGGGCGGAAGCAAGAACGAATGGACAAACGGATGCTTCGCCCCACTATCCATCATTCACTCCGTGAATATGCTGTCATTTTTTATTATTTTAATAAAACACACAGTTTTCTTGATTTATTGATCCATATAACATCGTCTGTGAGCATGAAACAAAAAGAGTCGAAATAAATGATGTTTCATGTCCCAAAGCTGCTGGAGGTTATGAAACGCTGTGTTGAGGGCTGTGTCGAGTTCCCACCATGAATTCCTTGAAGGTGAAGCAATATCTATGTACACTGACGTCTTGATTCTAAAAGAAATTGCACAAACGTTTTGCCACCTATGCGGATGGCATCCGCAGTATGCACTAGAGCGAAATTAGTGGAGATCGCCCAGTATACTGCTACTCACGTAGGTTCTTGTAAACGTCCGGTAAGTGTAGCCATGGTTGTTGCTGCAAACCGACTTGTTGCGATGGATGAATCGAAACTCCAGGAATTTTCAAGCCGGCGTCGTCGGAAACAAAGGTGAGGGAAAAAAAAAACTCCTGAAATCTTAGTTCCTCCGCCGTGACGAATCGGCTAATACTAAATGACTGAAAACTAGTCAACAATAAGAAAACACTATAATAATCGTAGACGCACTAACCTTGTATAAAAATGGTTATTTTGACATTGGTTCGTGTCATCGTAGGAGAAGAATCAGAGCCACCTACCACGGTGAGGAAAGGGAGAGCCCTAAAAACAAGGAGGACAACTAGTTTTCTCAAACTACAAAAGCAAAAACAGATAGCCACTGCGAAGGATTGTGAAGTTATTTTAAATGACTGGGAACGAGAAAACCAATGTGAAGGCAGAAACTCGCATCTCTGTGGAAGCTAGCAAAAGTACCAACACCAAAGTCTGGAAACGAAAAATATATCTCCAACTACCGGCCGATCTCGTTGACTAGCGTGCGCTCCTAAACCATTGGACACGTAATCTATATCAGTTTTACAAATCGCTTGGAAAAGAATATTTTTTCTCTACAGTTCAGCATAGTTTTAGGTCTAGATTTCGTGTGTTACACAGCTGTGTGAGTTTTGTCATGATGTTTTAAGTTCATACGATAAGGGCCGTCGAGTGGATTTGGTACTTTTAGTTTCCGAAAGCGCTTGACATCGTTACACGTGCGTTCTTTCTACATGAATATTTTTTTAGGTGGGCCTGCTTCAGTTCTTAGCTGGTTGAAGGATTGTTTATCTTGCAGAAAACATACCGTTCTCATAAATGGTTCTTCTTCATATATGTCGACGTAACTTCCTGTGTGCCACAGGGTTAGGGGTTTGGTCCTTTACTGAAAGCCTGCCGTACTTAAAGGGTCCCCTAAAAAGCCTTAAAGAAAATTCGTGTGCCACGAACGTAACACCTATACTTTAATATGCCTGTGCAGTATGGGATCCTTACGGTCAAATTCTAATCTGCAAACTTGAACGCATACAAATACGTGCTGCTAGGTTTTTCTGGGGCAATTACAACTTTAGTGCAAGCATTTTCCGCATTAAGAGTAACTTGAACTAGAAACTTCAGCAGAGAAGAAAAATCTTACGATTGAAGTTTGTCTATTTCGTTTTTGTTTTCGTGAGCAAACTCGTATTAATGAAGGTTTGTACTTGGCGAGCCCATACTATGCCTCACATAGCAATAATCATTAAAAAATCGTGAAACAAGCTGTCACATGAGCGTTTTTACTCATTCTTTCCTTTAGATATTTGTGAGTGGCATTAGTTGGATGCTTGCATTGTCGCTGTTTCCACTATTACATTTTATCCTTCACTACAATACGTGTGCTTTGGGTGAATGCGCAGGCGCAGCTGAGCGATTTTGCTTTATTCTTCAGATTGTACAACTGTGCAATATTTTTACGACTACTTTACTGTATTGGTGACATGGGCTGCATAAATAAATAAATAAATAAATAAATAAATAAATAAATAAATAAATAAATAAATAAACAAATAAATAAATAAATAGCACCACCAAAGCAGGCTAGCTTAGTTAGTCTAGTATAAAGCGGTCACAGTAAAGCCTAATAAAAACCTTCATTAAGGTTGTGTCGAAGAAACGAGCCTTCGAAAATTTCCTTCCTTGTTTAAAGCTGTGGGACAAAAGATTCTTTTTTTTCTGTCGTGAAAAATAAATTACAGCAACACTAGTCTTGCTGCATCCTGCTATCTCGATTAAATAAACCTGAATGGAATTGTAGCACGTAGCAACCCTTCGAATTGTAGACCAACCTGGCAATGTGAATACAAGGTCTTGTAGAGAAACGGAAGCCATCAAAATGATATGCAGCATGGGAAGATATGAACTGTGAAACTGTTCAGGTTTCTTCTTTGGAATTAACTTCTACCTTGGTCATGCAACTGTGCCACCACTGTAGAGTGGCGGCAGCCTGGAAAAAGAAGCAAACTCATTGACCACTTTTCAGGACAACCATGTGACACGTGCATGCAGGCATTTATCAAGAAGTGACAGCTAAATATGAATTTACCTTGTGAACTAGCGGGTGACCACCATGGCATCATGGCAGTTCTGTAAAAAAAATGACCAATTCTTTTCTTTATACAAGGACACGACAGGTGTGGTGTATTAGAGTGCAACTAAATACCCACTACTTCACTGTGCTATGAACTTACCATTTTCTTGCAGTGTATACGTAAGGTAACCCCAACAGTTTCCAGTAGTTACGGTCAAAAAAACATGGAAAAAGGACACCATTATTATTAACACCTTCTAATGTACCTTCGATCTAATCCAAAAAGCTTTGACAGATATGCTGAAGAACACTTACTTAAAGCTGATTTTAATTGGCAGCAACATGCACGCGTTTGGTCGCTGCCGTATTTATTTAGTTTAGTACCGACCATGGATCCGTAGTATCTGCAGGCCATCTCGCTCATTCGGTCTTCCGTATTTTTGTTTTCTGCATTATTTGACAGCCTGTGCGTATGAGAGTAGGGGAGAAGGCGAACTTCCTAATGAAAGGAAAAACAGACAAAAAGCAAACACTTGGGTCTGATGCAATGTTTCAGGACCTGAAGACAGCGACCCTGTATTGGTGCAGCCACAAATTCTCATGCACCAAGTTCAAGAAAACGAGTATAATAGAGAAGGTTATGGCACATTTATATAAATGAAGAAGTGAACGAATGGAGGTCCAAAATTGCGAAAAACAAGAAAGAAGGAGCCGACTTTCAGCTTAGAAGTAAAACAATATTACCATTCATAAAATATGTGATGCGAAAGCCATCAAACTATGCCATTTTCCTTGAATCTACGGGCGAAAAACGAGGCAGACGCAGCTCTGCATTCGTGCTGCAATCCGCCTTTCTTCATTTATGCGCCGGAAAAGGAAAGCTGAATTGCTAACATGCCCAAACACACGCTCTTTGAATGATGCCGAAAAAAATGCTATAAACAAGAAAAGGACACCGCAAAAAAAGGCACACTCCAGTTTTGTAGTTTTAGACAAACAAGCGGACTCAAGCGATAAAATGTGGATAACGTTTTGATGAAGTTTAACAGGTATGGGAAGGGTGTATGTTTTACTTACAAGCTACCACAGGAAGGAACGCTGCAGTGCCTAAATGTTAAGCTCACTTTCAAGCACCAGCATACAACGAAAGGCAAAACCGAGGTCTACGAGATAGCTCCGGCAATCGCGGAGACCAACGGCAAGAAAAACCTGATTGTGGTCGCAATCATTTCACGATTTACCTATGTGACGTACCTGTTCGCATTTCCTAGATAAATCCGGAACTTCGAGCCTTCAAAGCCCTAGTGTGCGTAATGCTGTGTGGTGGCTACCACTTCAGATTATCGGTGGTCGCAGCGTTTGCGATGTTTATCGCGCGTCACCTGTCATGGCGCGCACCGAGGTCAGAGGTTCTGTTAGACTTCATAATCAAAGTTACCATGGTTCTCTGTGGTAAAGATCGAGCGCATCATCACATAACCTGCATTATCACACTTTCTCATGCGACCGGCTGTGGGGAACGCGAGTGATTCGCTTACCTAACACGTTCGCGATGACCCGTTTCTAGCGCTCTCGCCATTCTGCTTGGCGAAAACTGTGGAAATCAGCAAAACTGTAGTAGTTTACCTCCGTGACAATACACAACGCAACAGTAGAGTCGACTGGGGTGTTTTTTTTTGTAGAGCGCGGAGCTGTTTGGTCTGCTCTTGCTTTCACCGTTGTTCTGGCGAGTGAACCGGCAAGCACTTTATGGCGGTTTGGTGACGCGTCCGACTAGCGGAGAGTAATTCATAGCTCTTTTTCTGAGTGTTCAATGCGCAAATGCACCTACTATTTGGCTCAATCGTTGTTTCGTAGGCGGTAGTTGCACCTGGTTGTGCAGCAAACTGTGCAAGAGAGTCGGGCTTTGCACTACTCAAAACTGCGTCTACAGGTGGCGCTGCGTGTCCGCAAAACTCCAGAGTCTGACGTCTATTGCTGCGATATCTTTTTGCCAACTCAACACGCGCCTTCCACTGGCGTGTTCGTGGCAGTAGGTCTTCTTTCGAACAGGTTCTTTCGTTCCAGCTGCAGCATGGAAATTTCCACTTTCGAAGGCAGCAAAGGTGCACACGCAGCACTTTAGTGCTGCTCCTTTCGCTACTATCAAATATTGCAGATAAATATAAAGACAGGTGGTCACCTGGGGCACTCGAATTATGGCGGCAACGCGGATGTGATTGGATACGTCGTGAGCGCGGTGAAATTGAATGTGAGACATCGTAACCGCGTGATGATATGACTTTTACTTCTGCGCACGTGCGTGCATAATTTACGGGATAAAGCTGACAAATAAAATGTGCCGCTTGACGTGAGTACTGCTCCTCAGCAAAAGCAAACGTGGTGGGCGTACCTGATCTTCGCCACGGGCGTCTGACAAACTGATTGACTCGTGAACTCGGATAGAAACTCGTTGATTCTGAGAATGCCCGAGTTTAACTCGGGACTGTGATGGTGCCAATGGGACTGTCAAGCGTTTGATGCGGTGAACGCTAAGCGCCAGCTTCCTTGCATATAAAATAATTTGGTAAGCTTACACAACTTGTGCAAGGCTGGAGCCATGGAAGATCTTGTGATAACCTAGTTTTTCGCAGCTTTTTAAGTTGGTCGTCTACTCATGTGCGTGATCAGCTTCGATGTGAAGATTGCATCAGCTCTGGCTTAAGTTTGATTGAACCAATTGACTGAGGTTTAATGACCATTACACCGAGTTGTATTGTCTTCATTGATGATGCTTCAATTAAAAGGTAATTATCCCGGGTGAAATTAGCAAGGTTATGACCAGTACAAAGCTATTAAACGTAATACTGATTAGCATGATACTAATTGTCATGATATTAGTAAAGACTGATTAGCATGGTTTCACTTGGCGTGCTCATGATAAACATCGCGTTAATTAGCATAGTTTAGTTATCTCATCAACTAGCAAACACTAGTTAGCCCGGTTCTAGTTTTACATGACTTCATCAGCTTGGTCTTCTTAAGATGACTTGGCATAATTAGCTCGGTGATAGCATGTCCTGGCCTAACTAGCGGAGTATACCGTCCAGCCAAATATCTAATTAGCCAGCCGCACGTGCTCAGGTGGTAGCGGGATATGACAACGAAGACGACGCGCACCGGGCGAGCAGCGCACTAGAATGTTCAGGCTGACACGTGGCCTCGGATTTAGCTGCAGTCGCTATGTAAGACGCTCGGCCGGTTGTGATCTGCAGAGGCAACCGTGCTGATTATTCTAAAACAGACTTAGTGCAGGCATTAAAAGCTTCACATTTATTTTAAACACTCGATCCTGCCTCTAAAAATATGATCACGAAAAATTTCTCACACTTTATTGCATGGGTGCACTTCTGCGCTCAGTGGAACGACAAACAAATGAAAGAAGATGCCTCTGGTTTTAAAACACCACCCTACTTAATCGACCGCACATGACGCTATGACTGGCTTCATTGTAACCAATGAAACGCAGCGCAATAAGAGGTGGATTTGACTTTTTCGTCTTGTTGGCTCGTTTATAAGGGGGTGTTGCCAGAGCTCGAGAATATCCCGAGTTTTGCGAAACTCGGCCGATCCTGCATATAGCAACCCTGATGCCTCTTCACACCGAAACACCACTGTCGCCTACTGGTAATGAGGACTATGCGACGACGACAGCTCTAACTGCCACCATAAAAACTGATCTTCCTGTGGCGCAAAAGGAAGATCGCATAGCACTACTTGGAAAACACACAGTGCTTCTTTTAACATTCATTTCAAGCTTCTAGAGCGCACTTCTGTCGCAGTGCACTGCATTGATACTGACGGCAATTCAATTGTATGGTGCCGACAATACCCCAGAGCACAAAATACGCTGCTCACCTTCCGCAAAGTGCAAAATAATCGAAGACAATAACGCCATTGACATGCCGAAACGTGACATCATGCTGCCATGGCCAAGTTCTTGGTCATCGCCTGTTTTGCTGGTGCGGAAGAAGGACGACTCGGTACAAATATGCGTCGAATAGCGACCACTTACGAACGCTTATAGACTCATATCTAATGCCGTGAGTCGACGATGCCCTTCACTTTCTGTAGGGCGCTGAATATTTCTCGTCTTGATCTCCGATCAGTGTGTTGACAAATAACTATGTATGAAGTGGACGAGGACAAGACGGCCTTTGCTGCACCTGATGACCTCTATGAGTTCTTTGTAAAGCCTTTCGCTTTATCCAACGTTTTTGCAACGCTTGAGCGTACGATAGACGCAGATATACGTGGAAAACCTGCTTGTGTTATCTGGAAGCCATCGTTATTTTTTATTCCACATTTAGTGACAATCTTGAGCGGACGAAGTTTTGCCGCGAATTACTGCCGCATGAATTGAGGGATAGAGAAGAAAATAAGGGGAAAAGATGAAATCGCATAGCCATGTATAGTATGATGAAAGAAAAGTGAAGGTGATGGGGGAGGGGAGGGTAAGGCATGGCTATAGTAAGGGGTCGGGAAAAGAGGCGAAGTGAGGAGCAGAGAAAGAAAAGACACCAGCTGCGCTGATTCCTTCATCTCTAACTCCCAGCTGCTCCATCTTTTTTATTGTGAGGAACACTTAGCAAGAGCAGACGCTTTTGCTTGTACCTTGAATATGTGACAATACCTGAAAAGAAACGATTCCTCAAACTTAGCTCCTTCGTTGATTCATAACGAGGGTCTAGTCCTGACAGACTAAATGCTTGCAGCTAGTACACGAGAGCATATTGGTCAGCTGCCCACTCGTTAAAAGATCATGTGCTACGTGACGTTAGTTGGGAAAGAAATAGTTATTAACGCGCACAGTCGAGGCTGCGAGCGGCGCTGATTAACACTCCTATAGGGTTTGCACGCATATAAATACCCCACAAAGGGGATCGATGGCTATGGATGCGGATGTTTTCACAATTCTGTGAAAACATCCGGATCCGTAGCCCATACGGCTATAGTTAGTGATTTGTTACAGAGATGGCATGTTGTGATTTAATTAGCGAGTACCATATTTACACACAGAATTCCATCCCAAATCACATATTCTGACACGCTGCGTGTAAGAAAAGAAAAAAATGCTACAGGCCTGTGTGCTCAGATTTCAGTAATGTTAATGATCCCCGCAAGTGATTGAAATTTCCGGAGCTCCCCACTATGGCGTCTACAATAGTCATATGGTGCTTTCGGAACGTTAAACCTCACATATTTATCTATCTAAAAGAAAGAACAAGGCTAACTTGACGTGTTCACACAGTTACTACGATACGCTTTTAATGGTTCAACTAACGCCCTCCATTTTTCCTTGCCGTCATAATCTGCTTACTTGAATTAACGCTGTGTCAAACAAAGAAACGAGCCCGCAAAGTTATCTCCCTTCACTCCTTCAGCTGCGTCATTCATGTACAGCTGTGTTGCAACGTATTATGCATGTCCAGCGTACTTCACATCATCGCAGTTTGTTTGAGGGAGCTAACCGTCTCAAAGAGACTGTGGCTATGAGAGACGCTATAGTGGAGAACTGTGGACAGTCACCTGGGGTTCTTCAACGTGCACGGAGCTGTGCTCTAGCATTCGATTTGATTTGATTGATATGTGGGGTTTAACGTCCCAAAACCACGATATGATTAAGAGAGACGCCGTAGGGGAGGGCTCCGAAATTTCGACCACCTGGGGTTCTTTCACATGCACTCAAGTCTGAGCACACGGGCCTACAACATTTCCGCCTCCAACGGAAATGCAGCCGCCGCCGCCGGGATTTGATCCCGCGACCTGCGGGTCAGCAGCCGAGTACCTTAGCCACTAGACCACCGCGGCGGGGCCCTCTAGCATTTAGCGTTCACTGAAATGTGACCGCCATGGCCGGGTTTGAAGCCACTTCTTAAATTTTGGGTCAATAGCCGTAACCACATCGCTACTGCGGCAGTTTTTTAGAACTTTCTGGGAAGTGTATATCTGCCCCTGGAAGAAAACAGGTTTGCGAAGTCAGCTGCATTCACTGCTACGTCATCTACTTCTGCAAGCAACACATTTATGGCCAGCTGAGAATATACGTATGCTTACCATGAATACTACCAGTTTTAGTACTTCCCGACTGTTGCCCTTGTTCAGATGCATATCTCGAATCTTAAAACGACTTAAACACGGCCGATTCAAAAGTAGCGGGCTTGACGCCAATCAACGCCTGTTGGTGCCTTTGGCTGTTCACGCGAGGGCTCCACCTGAGCCAAACTCATGAATGACAGGCGCCCCTTTCCGCGCAATAACTGCAGTGTGCCCCGCCTTCTTCGGCGGAGATCGAACCAGTTTCGCGCCAGACCGGTCCTCGGCGGCAGGAGTGAGTCAGTAGCCGTGATGGAGCCGCGGACGACGCTCCTTCTTGCGGTGAGTGTCTTTGTTTCCGTGCAGCTTGTTCACAGCCAAGTTAATTTTTGCCTTTATGTGTCGTCCACGATCAACTCGCATCGCACGTGGCGGCAATTGCGACGACTTGAACGTGTGACCCGGCACTGAAAATACACGAAGCATATGAGCCACTTCTATAGGCGAGGAAAGCGCGATAATCTGCCAGGACGGGTCATTACATAGAGCGAACGTTTCTTTTTTGCATAGCGTGAATCAAAGCGTCATTCATTCTGACAAAGAACTGCATAATACTCTCAAGTGGGATAAAAACCATAAAATATTCTTGCACATGTATTAAAACAAAACAACAGCAAAAAAACTGCCTGAGGCTATGGCAACGGTTCGTATAACCCTTTTGCTGGAGCCCCCATAAACAGCAATAAATGCTGATGTGCTGTATGACAACATTGCCGTTTGAAAAACTGAAATTAAGCCATTTGGTTTTATAATTTGCTGAAAGTAGCCTAGCCGTTTATTTGTGTTTCTTGTTGTGGGAGTGGGATCGGAGCGCACTGTTCTTGCCTTGTTTTTGTTTTTTTCTTTCGTTTAGTTCTTCACTAGGCGCAGGCTCGAATTATTCGTCCGCCGTGTGGCGGCTTGTATCACAGCTTTTACGAAAAAAAAAAGGTTTATGGAACGATGCTTGCGGGCTGTGTACACTGTTAAAAATGGTAGTAAAAATATTGTAACCGCAGCATTTGTCGTTGCTTTTGGGTGGGGCAAGTTTCACGAACGTCTCTGCCAGGGGCATAGCCAAAATGTTTTTTTTTTGGGGGGGGGGAGAGTTCTACTATATTTTATTTATGCTCTTGCGAGAGTTTGTAAGTGTGCGTGAGTATATACGCAAGCAAAAGTGAAATATTTTGGGGACTCCTCCACCCTCACCTCCTCATGCTGCGCCTCTGTCTCTTGTGATCGGTTTCTTACTTTCTGCGATCATATTTGTGGGTTAGAGGCTTCGTGAACAATTTTAGTAATCAAGATACTGTATCAAGTAAGGGCGGAACTGCTTTATTATTCGCACTGACCCCATGCATCTACCAGCTTGAGCGATGTCAACTTAGGCGTCGCTTAAGTTTTATTATCGTATAAATGCGCGAGATGCAGTAATTATAACACCATCGGGGGTTTTACCTCCCAACGCCACAATATAAATATGAAAAACGCTGTAGTGAAGGAGTGCTGTTTTTTTAACGCGCACTGACAGGGGCACCTCCATCAAAATGCGACCCCCCGGGGTCGAACCCACGACGCTCGGGTCAGCCATCGCGCACCATAACCGCTTTACTGCGGCGGGCGTGAATGTTGTCATCATTACTTAGCCTGTGATGTAAATAATGCTACCTGAGTACGTGACTAAGTAAAAGTGACTACCTCCATCGACCATGGTGTACGTCTTATACTGTACTTTTGACAATATTAGGGAAAGTTTAAACAAACTATAATTCTCTTCATTATAGTGGAAAGCATGTTGTGCTCCTTAATCGTAAATGAAGATGTAAGGCATGCAAATCTGTCGAATAGCTCGGTTTCATATCTAGGTTCATGGCTGCTCTTTGGAATGCTGTGTACTACTCCAAAATAGGGTAATATATAGTCTTAAAGTTGCTGTTAGAATATGCGCGCTTTCTCGTTTACAGATTGTTCATGATTCCGTGTATGCATTGTTATCTGAAGTTATTATTGTGGTGTGTATTTACCCGAGTACTGATATGAAGTGAATAGAAATTATCATTGGATCAACAGAAGAAAATTTTACTACGTTGTCGCTATAGCCTGAGTCGCTCTGGGGCATTGAACCACATAAACCAACCAACCACGCTGCTTTACTTTTGCTATTTGAGCTCCTACTTTTATAGTAAGTTCAACTTGTTATGAAAACACTGGCCACACACGTAAACGAAATGGCTCTAAACATACAGTTAGCGATGTTACCGAACAGTGTTAGTAACCGTACTAACAGGGTAGTGACAGTCAAGGCAGTAAAGTTACCTTGAAACGTTGTAGTATGTAGAAGCTACCTAAAACTTTGTAGTGTTCCTTCTTTATAGATAGCTAGTGATTTATGTAGTGTCAAGTCGTGGTGGTAAAGTTAATATATTGACGATTACTGCATACGGCAATTACTCTGTGACAGAAAGTGAACGCTGTTGCAAGTACTTACTGTACAATGGTTATTGAAGGAAACCTATGTAAAATGTAATATATATGTATAGTTGCTTCAGTATAGCGTCCGTGCACTCACGGTTAATACGTATAGCGATAATGTCAAGTAGCCGTCAGAAACCCATTAAATTCCTTACGCCACATGCAGCTTATGTGGTTTTAAAATTCTTAACTTTGGTGGTTAACAAAGAACGACATTATCGTTGACGATGTAATATTTTTTCGTGGTTGTTGCAGTTGTGGCTGAATGTACGAACATCGCAACCTAGAATTACCAACGGCATAACTACGGAAGCGAAAAAACAAGGATAGAGAAGAGCGCTGGCTTCAAACAATCATGTGGTAGCGCAGTGGTGTACATATATAGGGAAGAAGAAGAGAATGGGCATGCGTAGAAGGGTGCAGTTAACAACCCGCATGATACAATGCCAGCAAAATTCTTGTCTCTTGTTGATTGAGCGAGAAACAAATGCACAACACAAAAATGGTAAATATACCCTATGTCTTTTTCTAATAGTGCAACTGATGGGGAACCTGCACATGGACCGTCAAACTTACGTATCTGATAAATTTCAATTATCTAACGTGTGGCCTGCGAGTGGTGCTTGCCTATTACATCGCAACGCTCAAATAGGGGCACGCAGCCGCAGTCTCGGCAGTGGATTCTGAGGTGCCCTTGAACCAATGAGATAATTGAAGCCTATTAGACAAGTAAGTTTGATGGTACATGTGTAAGTTCTCCATTAGTTGCGCTCTTGCAAAATGAAATAGTGTATCTCGATCAGTTTTAGGCTGTGTATGCGTTTCTAGCTCAATCAACAAAAAACAAGAGTTTTGCTGACGGTGCACTGTATCGCAGTGGTTGTTAACTGCACCCTTCTACGCATGCCCATTCTCTTCTTTTTTTTGCCTATATATGTATACACCACTCCGCTATTAAATCATTGTTGAAAGTCAGTGCTCTTCTCTATCCTTGTTTTTCCGCTACCAGCTGGAACTACTTCTAGGTTGTGCTGTTCGTACATTCAGTTATGGCCTACTAATTTTTCAAGTATCAACGCTTCATAACATGCAGTATAGCTCAAGAATGCACGAAACACAAAGATCTCGAGCTCCACCCTCAAGTGTGCACCAAAAGTACGAGCTTCGGCTGGTTCGTGGAAACGCACCAACTGGAACTACGACGTTGGTAGAGCCTAGTTGCACTCTGACGCCCAGTTTCGGTGGTCTGACTGCGGGAGCACTCTTTATTTACCGGAGGCTCGAGTATAGAGGCGCTAAGATTTGCAGCTGGTTACAGTGTGTGTCATAACGACAAACAGCCCATCGTAATTGAACAAGTGCATTTCTTATCATAATCCGATAGCTCCGTAATTAGCTCCGGCTTCGCGCCATTGCTGGAGCTGATCGCGTAGGCCACGCTTCTACAGTGCTGCTGTTGCAGATTACACCGCATACCTCTGATGTCAATACGTTGGGTGAGAGTCTCAACACGCCCATTTTGCCCCAGTGGCTGCTGCTTCATTGCATAAATTGCTGTTTCTATTCACTTTTCAGAACTATTCTACATATTGTAGGCTCAGGGCCAAGCGTTGGCTGAAGCCCTTAGAAAACAGACAGAGGCAAAGTATGGAAAATGATTTTTACAGGCCTCTACCCAAGCTAGACTGTCAGGCGGCCGTTCCATCGTGCGCGCGTGAGCTCGTGCGCTCGAGTACCAAACCACCCAAGGTGTTGCTCCCCACAGTTCACCTCAGTGGTTTTCTCTCAGTGGTTCTCGAGCTAGCTATAGGCCTGAAATCCCACATCTGGCACCCAACGGGATGAATTCCGTCTCTGTGCCACGGCCATCAAGTCAGCATGGCAGTCTGCGACCATGGCACTGATGCCGCCGCTGACCGTGCCAATATTTTACGACCAAGACGCGAGGCAATGGGTCCTCGATTTCATTGATAATCTTTTCGTTTACACAACCAATCACGGCTTCTCGGACTCCGACGTGCTCCGGCGAGTCCTACCAGTTGTCCTACTCGGTGTCGCAGAATGATGGTGCCATCTCCAGCTTCCATTCCAGTCCTGGAAGCAGTTTGTCTCGGCATTCTGGGAAGAGTTGCTGCAGGTAGCTTGCGGCTACCGTATACGGCGTGAAGTGAACGTCCGAACGCAACTACCAGAGGAGGGTCTGCGAGATTTAGTTTGGGACATGCGGGAGCTATTCCGTCGGGTTGACCCCAGTAAAGGTTTTGTACGTTCGGCGTCGATGCCATGATAGATAGATGGATGAATATGGCTGTACCCTTTAGATCGGGTGGTGGCTAGCGCCACCAAGCCGTAATACTTTATGAACCAAAAACTAGATTTTTTTTAAAGTGAGGTTGAGGATTCGTACTTTGCAGTGAAGGGTTTAATTTTCACTCGTGCCTTGACTTTAGCCACCAATCAGATAACCTCACTCTAGTTAATTCTACCCGCTTAAAGTCTATTTTGCCCTCCCTGTCCCTAAATCCAAGTGCTTTGAAAAACTCTGCCCTTGTAGGTACATCATCATCCTGAACTATAGGGCGGAGCCCTTTACAGAACATTATCAAGTGTTCGGCAGTTTCTTCTTCCTCTCCACATGCACTGCATACCGCGTCTACCCCTTCGTATTTGGCCCGATATGTCTTGGTTCGCAATACTCCCGCCCTTGCCTCAAACAGTAGAGAACTACCTCGAGTATTATCACAGATCCTTTCCTTGGCAATTTCCTGCTTAAAAGTTCGATAGACCTCTAGTGCGGAATTCTTAATCATGCAAATTCTCCACATATCCGTCTCAGCTTCCTTCACCTTCTTCTTAACCGATAATTCTTTTTGGTTTGGCCCCCTGCTGTTTTCTCAGTATTTACCAGTCAATTTTCTGGTTCGCTTCCTCCATTTTGTATCGACATTCTTCATGTACAAGTAGCTGAATACCTTCCAAGCCCAATGCTCCTCCCCCATTTCTCTCAATCGCTTCTGAAATTTTATCTTGATGCTAGCTTCCCTGCCCTCAAATGATGTCCATACCGTATCACCCTGTACTCCCTGATTTGGCGTATTCCCGTGAGCTCCTAAGGCATGCCTACCTATTCCACGTTGCTTAATTTGTAATCTTGCTTGAACTTCTGGTCTCATGCACAGGACCGAAATGCCGAACATCAGACCAGGAACCATGACCCCTTTCCAAATTCCTCGCACAACATCATACCTACTGTAATTCCACAGTGCCCTGTTTTTCATTACTGCTGCATTCCTGTAACCTTTAGTCGTCACGTATATTTCGTGTTTCCTTAGGTAGCGGCCCCATTGCTTATCCATACGCCCAGATATTTGTATTTATCTGTTATCTCTAGCGTGACCTCCTGTATTCTAAGCTCACTACCTTCATTGTTATTAAAAGTTATGACAGCTGATTTTTTCTTACTGAATCTGAAATCTAACCTATCTCCCTCAATACCGCAGATGTCCACCAATCTCTGCAAATATTCCTTGTTGCGGCCATTAGCACTATATCATCTGCGTACATCAATGTTGGTAGTGCCTGTTCAATGAGTTTTCCTTGTTTGACGAAGGAAAGGTTGAAGCCCAGCCAACTTCCCTCTAATTTGGCCTCTAATCCTTGTAGGTACATCATGAATAATAAGTGTGACAGAGACACCCCTGCCTAAGCCCCCGTTTTACCTCTGCAGGCTTGGATACCTGTTTTTCCCACTTTATAACTACCTTGTTACCTTTATAGATATCCTTTAAAAGATTAGTGACTACATCTTCCATGCCTAGTGTGTCCAGAATTCCCCACAATTCCTCTTGAACCACGCTATTTTACGCTCCCTCGATATCCGAAAATGCTAGCCACAGGGGCCTGTGTTCCTTTTCTGCTATTTCGATGCACTGCATCAGTGATGACAGATTGTCTTCCAACCTCCGGTGTTTTCGAAACCCATTCTGCAGTTCCCCTCGCACCCCCTCATCCTCTATCCATGCCTGCAGTCTTTCCTTTATAATCTGCATCGCCAGCCTGTAGACCACTGATGTCACTGTTATAGGACGGTAGTTGTTTATGTCAGCTTTGTCGCTCTTTCATCATGCTCATCCTGCTGAGTTTCCATCCATTGGGGACTTCGCCATCGATTATTGATTTGCCTACTGCCTCTCTCAAAGTCTGTCTAGACCTTGGACCCAATGTCTTTATCAGCATATTTGGAATGCCATGTGGGCCTGTTGATGTACTACTAGGAACCCTTTTTTCAGCCCTTTCCAACTCTAGTTGTGAAAATGGAGCCTTTGCCCTACTTGATTCATCCTTGTCTAATGTGGTGCATAAAGCACTTCTTTGTTGAAATTTTTCTGTTACCCTTGTTCTTATATATTCAATAGCTCCGTCGCCTCTCAAATCCTGGCCGTTCAGAGGGCCCATGCGAGGGCCGTCAGGTTTAACCTGATGGTCCCCGAGTGGGCCTAGCCAGGTGACGCTGAGTTTACTCGCGTCTATTGTGGACCGAATAAAGTTGTTTCACTCACTCACTCACCCCTTCTAGCCTAGCACCATGAGCTGTAGTTATAAACCTCTGCTCTAGGCTCGTCTCATTTCTTGGGGAGTTTAGATGGTTCCAAAATTTCGCAGCTGCCTTTCTTTCTTTTTTATGTACTTCTCCCAGCCACTGAGCTCCCTTTCTTCTAATCTTTTCATTGATCAGAAGGAATGCGTCTCTTCTACAGCTTAGAAAGGTTTCCCATTTTCTTTCAACATCATCTGTTGGTTCACCCCGCTGCTTAGCATGTCTGTGTTCCCTAAAGGCTTCCTGACGTTTTGGCATGGCTCTCCTAACTTCCTCATTCCACCAACTTTTTGGTTTGTGTCTTCTTTGCCGGGGTGACTTGTCATGCGTCTTAGCAAGCTCTAGCTCAAACAGTCTAACTAGATTCTTGTATGTCCACACTGTTTTATTATCCTCCGTGATTACTTTCTCAATTTGTTTAGTGGCTCTTTCAATTTGCCTTTCAGGATAAAAAGTTTCTGTAGTTGCTTACCTTGTCTCCTTCCCACTTTTACTGCTCTTCCAAAACTTAGCTTGATACGTCTGTGATCAGTACCCAGACTTCTCGAGCCACCTTCATCTATGTGCATTCCCCTGAGCTTATCATACATCCTATGTGAAATCAGTGCATAATCTATCGTCGACTGCAGCCTTCCTACCTGCCATGTTATCTTCCCTTCACACTTCTTGGTACTGTTGCAAATGAACAAATCAAGCCTTTCACACATATCCATGATCATTTTGCCTGTCGGGTCGGTATACCCATCTATATCTTGATTGATTAATTGATTTGTGGGGTTTAACGTCCCAAAACCAGCATATGAATATGAGAGACGCCGTAGTGGAGGGCTCCGGAAATTTTGACCACCTGGGGTTCTTTAACGTGCACTCAAATCTGAGCACACGGGCCTACGACATTTCCGCCTCCATCGGAAATGCAGCCGCCGCAGCCGGAATTTGAACCCGTGGCCTGCGGGTCAGCAGCCGAGTACCTTAGCCACTAGACCGCCGCGGCGGGGCCATCTATATCTTCTACGTGCGCATTCATAACTCCTAGTATAATCTCCTCGTACCCTCGCTACCAGCGACACCTGCTGGGCTGCTCCTTCCCTTCCCTCGAGGAGCTTGCCCGCTCTGCTCAGAAATTCGAGGAGCCTGTCTTTCGGGAGCACCACTACGAGCCACCACATGCCGAGGTTTCCATCGAGCCAGCTTGTTCCTCACCATCTACCTCAGCTTCCCGGCTACCAACCGAGCGACCTTCTATACAAGCTGGTACAAGCTTGGTCCGAGCGAGCACTCGGGTGTTTGAGTACCAAGCCGTCTGCTCTGGCCGTGCCAATCATCGCGGAGTAGGGAGGCGAGTTCTACGGAGGCGTGGCAGAGGCCTACATTTGTCGACAGGGTGCAAGGGATGTCACCGAGGTTGGAGCGGACGCAGACGCCATGTGGGACATTGACGCGAGGCGAGATGGCCTTGCAAAGCGATTGGGGGCAGCGATTATGCATAGTAAGAACAAGGCCTTGGCGGTGCAATTTTTGGGAACACTGCCGGTGACTGCGATGACCTTGAAGCAGTGGTCACAAAGTTCCGGGATGATGAAGCGGTGGATGTCAAGAAAATAAGGAAGACGAGTATTAAGAGGAAAAAACCAATAGTAACGGAACACAAGGACAGGAGAATAACACCAGGTGAATCTGAGTCTGGCGCTGAGGTGATCCGGGCTCGTGACCTTAAGAGGGGCAATACTGCCCTTGAAGCTAAACTGGATCGTCTAAAGCGGGAGACACTGAAGCAGGTTACCCACATCAGCCAGCTGGAGTATGAGTTGGGCAGGTTGACTGATGAACTTGATGGTCTCAAGCACGCGCACGATGTCTACAAGTCCAAGGCAACCACCATGACTGATGAGAAGGGCCACTGCATTTCTGAAAGGGAGGACAAGGTCTGTACTCTGGAGAAAAAGTTCGCTGAGGGCTCACAGGAGTGCAGGAGCATAAACAGGCTGCTCCAGAACTCCCAGGAGCGCCTCAAGGATCAGCCGCAGTAGTGTGCTAAGCACAAATGTAGTTGCTGGAGAGGGACACTGAACTGTCAAACATGCAGCGCAGCCACAAAGAAGAGCTATGTCACGGACGGCCATTTTTGGCGACACCGCGTCACGGCAATTAACGGGCGCCGTACTCCCCGACCGACCGTGAGAAACGGCGGCGCATGAAAGGGAGCCGAGAAGAGCAGAATGGGGTGCTCTTCTTAGAACATCGCCGCCGACGGTTAATCCTTTTGTAACTGTGGTGGCGTCTGCAAGGTCGTAGAAGGCCGCGGTATACCCCGAACAAGAATTAGACTACGAGACGCACCGGCTGAGAGCTAAATGGTTGACCGTTCCCACGGGGAAAAGCGTGGGAAACGCTCTGGTGGCCAAGCCATATGACAACAACCCGACAGGTTGTCACTCTCGCTAGTTGAGGGCCCTCTCCGAATTTAAAAGGTGTGGGGTCAAAATATTTTTGGGGCGGAGTTTCCATCAATTAAACGCGCATGATTGGACCCATGTAGAGGTCTCTTGTCCCCAAGGAAGAGAGCGAGGAGACACGAGGGGGATTTAAGCGCACGATTTTGCCCTGCTAGGCAGACTAGTCGCTGACCAACATTGTGTAGAAACAGATCAACAAGCATCTCTTCTAGAAGTTTTTAGAGTGGCTCTGTATCGGCTGGCCACCTAAACTTAGCCGTTCGTCTAGTTGTGACGCGATATTAACGTCTGCAACGTAGACATCGGGACTTCGCCTCGAGTTAGCTCAACCTGCTCGAAGTCACCTGCAAGCACTAGCCTCCCGGAGCCACCAGCGTTGCAACACCGCGGACATCGCAGTCGTGCCAGAACTCTCTTCGACTTCTCGCATCCGATCGTCGGAGACACAACGCTGCCGGTCATCACACGTATGCCTTCACCTGTTTATATCTTGGAACTTTCTCCTGCGTAGTTCTATTGTTGTTAGTTTGTGTAGCTTGTAATAGTTCTCTCTCGTAAGCTGGTTTATTGTTTTGGTTTTATATATATTTTTTAGTTGTATCAAGTGTTGATGTATTTTGTTAGTTGTATTGAAGTGTTGTATTAGATCCCGTGTGCTGCAATATCACTAGAGTAAAGTTGTTTTGTTTTCTCACGTCTCTGATCTCTTCACTGTCTCTGCTTGCGTACGGAACGAACCAACATGCTGTCATTCCCGTCGCCGACTTCGCGCTGGCGACGCTAGAGTGGCAGCTTGTAACAAGCTCTAATGACACCGCCTACTCCAAGACACAGCTGGACGACCTACGAATGCAGGCAGCTGACCTCCATGCACAGCTCGCCCAGGCCCAATAGGACCAGAACCAAGAGGCTAGTCAAGCGCATGCACTAATTGTGGAACTCGGCAGGAAAGAAGTGGAGTGCAATGCGAACCAGGAGCAAATCTAAGGGCTCAAGGGCGGCCGGAGGACATTTAAGGCAAATGTCTTAGAAGTAGGAAAGCAGCCCTGTGTTTTGCCGCACACCCTCAAGAAGAATGAGATTGCACAAGAAACCATGACGGAAGGGCTTGCAGAGCTGAAACAGGTGCTTGTTTCGGCTGAGATGGAGAATACGCGACTGATGGAGGAGCTTGAAGAAAGGCAGCAGCAAGCGGAATAATATCAATCCAGACTAGAAGAAGTGGTGACGTAGGTGCAGGAATGCGATGAGAGGGCGACAGAAAACGTGGAGCAGTTGGAGGAAGCTGCGGTTAAAGCGAGCAACGACACCAACGTGTGTCACCTGCCGTACACGGTGGCTGTCCTCGACAACCAAAGCTACGTCTAGAGAGAGTATGAAAGGCGATGTGGTACCGGAAATGTATGCAGTGAGAGCGTTACGGGGACGTCACACCTCCCTTTTGGCCGGGGTCACCAACGTTCGAAGACTACCATGTGAAGTGGCCGCCATCGATACGCTAATGGTCCGGACAGCGCTACAATGACAACGGCCGTGACATATGGTAACCACAACGGCTTATGACTCACCGGGACTAGTACTGCACCAGGAGTATCGGCGTTCTGTCATGGTCTAGCCAACATCCGTAGTCGTCAACCTGAGTGAGTCCGGTGTGCCTCCGCCTTCAGGTTGCAGCAGAGTTACCTTTGCTGCAAGACTGATCAGTTACCGTGTCCGGCGGCCCATGAACTGCCACGATGAGCTGGACAGTGACCGTACCGACATGAGGTCGCGTACGATACGTGAGGTTCATAGTGGCCAATTGATTGATTGATTGATTGATTTGTGGAGTTTAACGTCCCAAAACCACCATACGATTATGAGAGACGCCGTAGTGGAGGGCTCCGGAAATTTCAACCACCTGGGGTTCTTTGACGTGCACCCAATTCTGAGTACACGGGCCTAGAAAACTATCGCCTCCATCGGAAATGCAGCCGCCACAGCCGGGATTTGATGCCGCGATCTGCGGGTCAGCAGCCGAGTACTTTAGCCACTAGACCACCGTGGCGGGGCCACAGTGGCCGAGGCCAGCCAGGACATTTGCGTGGGCTAGCTGTGTGACGCCTCCCGCATCCTTCTTCCGCGATTTTCCAAGGGGAGGGGGCAGTATGGGGGCGCTCGGCGGCTGTGAGTGCTCTCCGAAGACGTGGGCGATCGCAGGTGGATCGTGGCACGTGACAGCCGCTGACAGCGGGCAGTTGCGGCCGAGCTACAGCGCAGTAAAGATGGATGCCGCTTGGTCTCTGCCTCTTCCCTGAGGGGTTTTCGGGCTAGCCACAGGCCCGCAACACCACAACATCGATCTTAAAGGCGAACATTTTTTTTGCGCACTGTAAGCACTTTTGGCGTCTATCTGCCTGCCTATATATATTGTGACGATGAAACGCGTTTATTTACAGGAAATGGTTGAGATCGGTACAGCTCAGAGCCAGAAAACGGAGACCGAGCTGCTCGTGAGCCAGACCGCTTCGACCTCCTCCTCTTCATGCGCCCATCGAGGTGTGTCAATTCCCCCGTTCGCAGACGATGCCCACTGGGCGAGTCAATAGGAAGGTTGGTGGTGATATGGCTTGAGGCGCGCGACGTGTGTCAGCTGTGTCTTGCTAGAGCGCCGACCATTGCTTGTGACGCCGGAGATGACGTATGTGACGTCACTGAGACGGTCAATGACTACAAATGGTCCGGAGTAGCGGGCCAGAAACTTTTGGCATAAACCACGTTTGCGGACAGGTGTCCACAACCACACCAGGTCACCCTTTGTGTAAGCAACGGAGTGATGGTGGGCGTCGTACCGGGTCTTGGAGCGCTGTTGAGATGCAATGGTTCGAAGGCGTGCGACGCGACGGGCTTCTTCAGCGCGGCATAGTGACTCGGCAACCGATGTTTCCACATCTAACGTAAAAGGCAGAATGGTGTCGAGACAACTGCGAGGGGAGCGGGCGTAGAGCAGGAAAAAGGGCGCGTACCCTGTCGTCTCGTGTTTCGCGGTGTTGTAGGCGTATGTGATATAGGGCAGTACTTCGTCCCAGTTTTTGTGCTTGGCATCAACATAAATTGACAACATGTTCGTTAGCGTCCTGTTGGTCCGCTCTACGAGGCCATTCGTCTGGGGGTGATACGGGGTTGCGTGGCGGAATTGGCTGGCAGACAGGCGTAGGATCTCTTCAACGACGTCAGCGACGAACTGACGTCCCCGGTCGCTAATGACGACTCGTGGAGGGCCATGACGGAGAATGATATGCCGAAGCATAAACTGCGACACGTGAAAGGCTGTTGCAGTAGGTATAGCCGCAGTTTCTGCGTAGCGCGTCAGGTGGTCGACGCACACGATGACCCATCGATTGGCACTGGCTGAACGCGGAAACGGACCTAGAAGGTCGACACCAACAATCTCGAAGGGAGAGCTAGGAGGTGGTACGGGATGGAGAAGTCCGGGTGATGTAGTCGTGGGACGCTTGTGACGTTGACACTGTTCGCAACCCGCTACGTATTTTTCTGTGTCGCGTCGCATCTTGGGCCAGTAAAACCTTTGCTGGATGCGATGAAACGTTCTGGCGAAGCCCATATGCCCACTGGTTGCGTTGTCATGGCAGAACCGAAAAATTTGGGGACGTAGAGTGCGTGGAACTACCAGAAGCAGACGGGCGCCTTGGCCAGAATAATTCTTCTTGTAAAGGACGGCGTCATGAACTACAAAAGAGCTTGAACTGGCCGGGTCATTCGCGGAGGCAAACAGGTGATCTAAGCAATGATCCTCGTGCTGTGCTGTCCGGAAAGCCGCGATGTCAGGAAAATGAGAGTCGATAGCTGTGATAAAATCGTCAAAATTATCAGCTTCACACTCGGTCGTTGGTAGAGGAAGCCGTGACAGGCAGTCAGCGTCTGCGTGGCGATTACCGCTCTTGTAGCGGACCGTGAAGTTAAATTCTTGTAACCGTATGGCCCATCGCGCAAGTCGACCAGATGGATCACGTAGGCTCACCAACCAGCAAAGAGAGTGATGATCGGTGATGACTGAGAAACGACGACCGTAGATGTAGGGGCGAAACTTGTGTACGGCGAAAACGACGGCGAGGCACTCCAATTCGGTAACCGTATAATTACGCTCTGCCTTGCTCAGGGACCGGCTTGCATAGGCGACGACGTGTTCAGCATTGTTGTGTCGTTGAATAAGCACCGCGCCGAGACCAACTCCACTGGCATCGGTGTGGATTTCCGTGGAAGCAGAGGGATCGAAGTGGCATAGTATTGGCCCGGAAGTGAGAGCGAACTTTAGTTGCTTAAACGCTGACTCACAATTTGGTGTCCAGTGGAAAGGGACGTCCTTGCGCAGCAAGTCAGTCAGTGGCTGGGCCGTTTCAGCAAAATTAGGTACAAAGCGGCGAAAATAAGAGCATAGGCCCAGAAAGCTTCGTAGCTCGCGGATAGACTGTGGCTGCTTAAACTTGCTGACGGCGTCCACTTTCTGCGGGTCCGGCCTAACACCAGCTTTGTCCACAAGGTGTCCTAAAACCAGTGTTTGCCGTTCACCGAAACGACATTTTTTGAGTTCAGTGTCAAGGCGGCTTTCTCCAAACATGTTAGAACAACGTCAAGGCGATGATTATGTTCCTCAAAAGTTCGTCCAAAAATAACCACATCGTCCAGGTAACATAAACAAATTTCCCATTTAAGGCCTCTCAAGACGGTATCCATATAGCGTTCAAATGTTGCCGGAGCATTACACAAGCCGAACGGCATAACATTAAATTCAAATAGACCGTCTGGCGTTACAAAAGCCGTCTTCTCTTTATCAACTGGATCCATGGGAATCTGCCAATACCCGGATCGCAAGTCTACCGAAGAAAAGTAGGAAGCTGAATGAAGGCAGTCAATTACGTCATCAATGCGGGGGAGGGGGTACACGTCCTTCTTGGTTATAGAATTGAGACGCCGATAATCAACACAGAACCTCCAGGACCCGTCTTTTTTCTTTACCAAAATAACAGGTGCAGCCCACGGACTTGACGATTCTTGAATTACACCAGTGGCTAGCATCTCGCCAACTTGTTCAGCAATAACTTTGCGTTCGGACACGGACACGCGATAGGGCTTTTGTCGGAGAGGATGAGCAGAGCCAGTATCGATCTTGTGACGAGCGCGCGTGGTCGGTATCTGAGCCCTAGGCACCTTCCGTGCAAAATCAAATACTTTAGCATGTCTCGCCAGCAGTGCAACCAGGTCTTTGCGCTTCTGTGAGGAAATGGACTTGCTAACCATTTTTGAAAATTCAGCTTCCATACCAGAAGTTTCCGGACCCGCCCTTTCAAGATCGCTTAAAGCTCCAATGCAGGTGCTGCTCTGCTTTTCGAACAGGGCAAGGCGCATACCAGCCGGTAGTACAACCGACTCGGGTGAGCTGTTTATCACCCATAATTGAGCCGTCTCGTCTGCGAGAGATACAATGCATCGTGGTACAAAGATGTTTTTCTTGAGACAAGCTACAGGCAACGGCTCAATCACTATGTCACATGAATTCAAACTCGAGTTGGTTTCCGAAGTGGTCACTTGTACGCTGGCCGTGGACCACGCTGGCAGAAGTACATCTTTAGCTACAGTGAGGTTACCTTTCTCACAATCAGGCTGCTGGGCGAGAGTAGACAACAGAACCTCACCTGCTCCACAATCCACGGTCGCACGACACTCTCGCAAAAAGTCTATGCCAAGTATAACGTCATGCGTTGATTGAGCCAGTACTGTGAATTCCGCCTTGAACGTTTTACCGGCAACACTAACAGACGCAGTGCAGACGCCGACAGGACGCAAGAATGCGCCGCTCACTGCCCGAAATGTGGCAGGTTTGTCCCAGTGAAACATAACCTTACGGCCCAGTCGTTGCTTAAAAACTAAACTCATCACGGAAACACTTGCGCCAGTATCTATCAATGCCATCGTGGGAACGTCGTCAACAAGTACCTGAACCTTATTCTGAAGCATAGAAACTGGTGGAGGCATTCTTTGATGAAAATCGGTACGTCCAGCGACCTCACCTCCGTCGGCCGCGCTGGCTAGTTTCCCGGTGGCGGAGACGAAATTCGTGACCGGCGCCGTGGAGATGGTGACCGAGGTGGACGGGTGGTGGGCGGCGTTAAGCTGCGCACAGATCCGGGCGAATCACTCCGGTTGATCGGCTGGTAGGCGTGCCGCTCGTCAGTTGGGTTGGGGGGCCAGTAGGTGTAGTCAGGCCGTTGGCTTCGTTGTGCAAACGTCGCGGATCTCTGAGGGAATGTCGAACGTGGATTACGTCGCATTGGGCAAAATCGGGCGATATGTCCACGAACACCGCACTGGTAGCAGACGGGCCGTTCACGGGACATAGGGAACGTCGCTGGATGTTGAGGGTACGCGGCGCTCTGTTCCCACTGAGACGCAAAAGGAGGTGGATGGCTGTTGTAGCCGTAACGACTGTGGGGAGCATAAGGCGGCTCTACATAAGAAGACGTCGGTGGTGGAGCCCTTAGCTGAGGGCCGCGGTTGGGATAGCTGCGCTCCTCGAAACTCGTAGCATTGATACTTGTGGACGGTGTATCGCACGGTGGTTCTCGGGCGTTCAAGGGCGCGTAAAGGTGACGACGAAGTTCCTCACGTACAATGAGGCGAATCGTTGACGAAAGGTCGGTAGGCACGGAGTCTTGGCACACATCGACAGTGGCGACGGTCGTAACATTGGCAAGGCGTCCGAACTTCGTAGTGATGCGGCGAGTCTTCAGGGCCTCAAACGTTCGGCAGTGCCCAATCACATCGGCCACAGACTCAAGACTCTCCTTGCCGATAAGGAAGTGGTAGACGTCTTCCGCAATTCCTTTGAGAATGTGGCCCACCTTGTCCTCTTCCGTCATGTTGGTGTCCACACACTTGCACAGTTTCAGTACCTCCTCAATGTAGGTTCTGCATGTCTCACCACAAGCTTGAGCTCTCTGCGACAACATTTGCTCTGCACGTTTCTTCTTCGTCGCAGGGTCGCCAAAGCACTTCTTGATCTCCTCCATAAACTGGGCCCATGTTGTCAAGGTGTCTTCGTGATTCTCGAACCACACTAAAGCACTGCCATCGAGAAATAGACCCACGTGTGACAACTGGCTGGCCGCATTCCAGCCATTGGCTCGGCTCACCCGTTGATAGTGGCTGAGCCATTCTTCAACGTCATCGCCAGGTTTTCCTGTAAATGTGCGTGGCTCTCGGTAGTGGAAAGACGGCGCCCTCGCGACCGGCTGCTGGATGTCTCCGTCCAAGTTCATATCTTGAGGTAGTGGTGGCAAGCCCGCTAGTCGACGGCTGCGGCGAAGCTCGTGCTCTTGCGGTTCCGTCGTTAGTAGACGGCTGCTCTCCGGTCTCGCTTGACAGTAGCTGGCTTACCCAGCACCTCCACCACAACTGTGACGATGAAACGCGTTTATTTACAGGAAATGGTTGAGATCGGTACAGCTCAGAGCCAGAAAACGGAGACCGAGCTGCTCGTGAGCCAGACCGCTTCGACCTCCTCCTCTTCATGCGCCCATCGAGGTGTGTCAATATATCTATCAAGCCGCTTACGTCTTGGTGCTTTCGTGATCTCCCCCTTGGCGTCATCCGAAATTAGCATGGGAGGGTAAAGGTGGTATGACGAGTTTGACGCGCTGATGAACACGTGGAAAATGTTGCAATCTCGCTGAGTACGTCATTAAACACGTCCCGCCAGACGGTGGCACATACCCGCGGGTGGGTATGTGCCATTGGTATACGGCTATGAACCACAGGTGATTAAAATTTAGCATCAACTCAGGAACGACGAATGCACACAGAGTCAATATTAACAATTGGACGTCAAGAAGTAGCTGACATCAGCAGCGTTGACCCGACGAACGCAAAGAATTAATGTCAGGGTCCTAGCAAGAATCAAACCCAAGCATTCTCCGTGGCGATCAAGCATTCAACCACAGAGCGACGTCAGGCCTCGGAACGGATTTTCGAATAGACCCTAATGTTCGCGAAACGTCAGCTTTGGTTGTATTGCTGACTATCCAATTCTCTAAACAGTACATATGTACTCCTGTGATACAACCATCAAGTCGGGTTAACATCAATTATAGTTGGGCGCCATGCTCTGAAGTTGATTTATGTAGCAGTCTCCACGGCTACTATCTTTGCAACCACCAGCGCTTCATATATCAGCTTATTCCTACTGGTGTTGCTAATACTCATGTTTCTGTTGGAATCATTGCGCAAGTGCATACTGGTTATATAAAGATTTGCTATCCTTCAACATATGCCTGTGCTTGCAACATTTACACATCATCATCATCGTCGTCATCTTCATCATCACCATCATCATCATCATCATCATCATCATCCTGACTACGTCCACTGCAGGACTAAGGTCTCTCCCATGTTCCGCCAGTCAACTTGGTCCTGTGCTTGCTGCTGCCAATATACACGTGCAAACTTCTTAACCTCATCTGCCCACCTAACCTTCTGTCTCCCCCTAACCCGCTTGTCTTCTGTGGGAATCCAGTTAATTACCCTTAATGACCAGCGGTTATCCTGTCTATGCGCTACATTCCCGGCCCATGTCCATTTCCTCTTCTTGATTTCAACTATGATATCCTTAACCACCGTTTGTTCTCTAATTCACTCTGTTCTCTTCTTGTCTCTTAAAGTTACACCTACCATTTTCATTCTCATTTCCCGCTGCATCATCATCAATTTAAGCTGGACCCTCTTTGTAAGTCTCCAGGTTTCTGCTCTGTAGCTAAGTACCGGCAAGATGCAGCTGTTATATGCCTTCGTATTGAGAGATAGTGGCAATATACCTGTCATGATTTGAGAGTGATTGCCAAACGTGCTCCACCCCATTCTTATTCTGTTAGTTACTTCAGTCTCGTGGTTCGGCTCCACGGTTATTACCTGTCCTAAATAGACATAGTCTTTTACAACGTCAAGTGCACTATTACCTATTTCGAAGCGCTGTTCTCTTCCGAGTTTGTTGTACATTACTTTCGTTTTCTGCAGATTAATTTTAAGACCTACTTTTTTTCTCTCCTTGTCTAACTCCGTAATCATGAGTTGCAATTGGTCCCCTGAGTTACTCAGCAATGCAATGTCATCGGTGAAGCGTAGGTTACCAAGGTACTCTCCATAACTGTTATGCCTAATTGTTCCCATTCTAGGCCTCCTCTGAAAACCTCCTGTAAACACGCGGTAAATAGTCTTGGGAAGTTGTATCCCCTGCCTTACACCTTTCTTGATTGGTATTCTGCTGCTTTTTTTATGAAGCACTGTGGTAGCAGTTGATCCACTATATATCTCTTCCTGGATGTTTATATATGCTTCGTCGACGCCCTGATTCCACAGTGTCTGTATGACTGCTGATATCTCTACCGAGTCAAACGCCTTCTCGTAATCTATGAAGGCTATGTATAGTGGTTCACTATATTCTGAACATTTCTCGGTTACCTGATTCATAGTATGAATGTGTATATTGTTGAGTAGGCTGTTCGAAATCCTGCTTGTTTCTTTGGATGATTGAATCGTAATTTTTTATTTCGGTTAGAAATTACCTTTTTATATAGCTTGTATACTATGGAGAGCAAGCTGATCGGCCTGTAATTCTTTAAGTCCTTGTCATCTCCTTTTTATGTATTACGATGACGTTAGCATTCTTCCAAGATTCTGGTACTCTTCCCGTCAGGAGATACCTCGTAAACAGGGTCGCTAGTTTTTTCTAACACAATCTGTCCTCCACATTTCAGCAGATCTGATGTTACCTGATCCTCACCAACAGCTTTGCCTCTTTACATGCTCTCCAAGGCTTTTCTGACTTCTTCTATCATTACTGGTGGGGTGTCATCTGGGTTACTGCTAGATCTTATAATAAGGTCGTGGTTATGCTGGCTACTGAACAGATCTCCGTAAAACTCCTCCGCTAATTTTACTATCCTATCCATATTGCTAGTTACTTTGCCTTCTTTGTCCCTTAGTGCATACATCTGGTTTTTGCCTATCCCAAGTTTTCTCTTCACTGCTTTGGCGCGTCCTCCGTTCTTCAGAGCGTGTTCAATTCTCTCCATGTTATACCTTCTTACATCGGATACCTTACACTTGTTAATCAAGTTCGAAAGCTCAACCAACTCTATTTTGTCTGTCGTACTTGAAGCTTTCATGCTTTGACACTTCTTAAAAGAGATTCTTTGCTTCCTGGGACTGCTTGCCAGTATCCTGTCTAAATAAAGTACCTCCAACTTCCACTGCACACTCCGTAATGATACTCGTCAGATTATCATTAATTGCGTCAACGCTAAGGCTGTTTTCCTCGATAAGAGCCGAGTGCCTTTATATATATATTTAGCGTCATTTCATCCCTTGTCACTCGATAAAAAACTGCTAAATGGTCACCTTCCCTCCACATGCTTTGGATAACGTCGATTTCTAAGTTCATAGGATCTGTCGAATTTTTCGAATTCAGCAGCTACTAAACTGTGATTGTACTCTCTAAGTCCACAAAAACAAAAAGTTCTTCAGTTTCCCTTAGCCTAGCTGCCTTTAGAATAATGCAGCAAGATATGGAATAGCTAGGGCCAGCTAATGATGAGTTGCGCTGTGCGAAAGCGGACACAAAACTTGCAGGGTCCCACACACCTAAGACGACTGGAAGACGTAAGTGTTCTGTTTCTTCTCAGCAGTTGTGTTGTTCCTTCCTTACACCGTCTGAAACCTTTCTGCACCTTATGCATTGCCTTCAGGATCTGAGGCACCTAACCTGGTTCTGCATTGCTTCCGTGATCAGCGCAACTTGCTACGATGTCATGTGATGTTCCATCAGGTGACGTCATGCAAAATCTGACAAAATTTGACGTCATGATCGCGTCATATTTTCACGGGGTTGTGACGTGGACAAAAGAAGCAGACTTGATAGTCGGGTTAACTTGTTTATCGGGGTGAACTTGGTGCCACGTAAAAGAAAAGTCAGATTACAGCAAGACGCTGGCACTGATAGCGATGAACCGAGCGTCGGCCGTCAATCAACTGACAAGCGTTAAAGCGCGTCAGCATTTATACAGCGTTGTCGAATATTTTAGCGTCATCGCTAGCAGCCACGTATGTTTGAAAACAATCTATAATGTTCGCGAAGTGCATGGAGTAATCTTAACCAAGTGGTCTACTGCAGTCCTGAAGCTTCTCGAACACTGAAGGCGTGGTCTGCGCTGAGAAGTACTGACAGTTGATTCCCAATCACCAACTAGCCCAAGCATCTGTCTTATCGAGAATTACTGACAGTGTAACGGGGCGATAACAAAACTTGAGGAAGGAATGTGGCAATATCGTGACGTCATCATGTCATGATCATTTATTGCGTCGCTCGTGTTAGACGGGAGATGCCGATGTTGAACGTTGGTCAGTTTTCACGCTTGATACGGGATCCAAGGCCTTAATGTACTGCATTTTCGTGAACCGGTGTATGCCTGCACCCACGGGAGGCTGGGGGCTGAACTAACGAATGAAACTTAGAAGAACAAAACGGACGTGCTTAATCAGCAGTATAGTAAATGTTGATGTTTAACGTCCAAAAACCACCATATGATTATGAGAGACGCCATAGTGGAGGGCTCTGGAAATTTCGAACACCTGGGTTCTTTAACGTGCACCGAAATTGGAGTACACGGGCCTACAGCATCTTCGCCTCCATTGAAAATGGAGCCGCCGCAGTCAGAATTCAATCCTACCATCTTCGGGTCAGCAGCCGAGTGCCTGAGCCACTATAGACTACTGCGGCGATTATTCAGCAGTAAGCGATTATTTCCAGCACATTCAAGCGCTTTGTTTTCAGACCCAAAATTTTGGGATGCCATTATATATCCTCGGTGATTGTTGCGTCTTCAAGAATTAACCTTGCGTTACCACTTGAATGCATTCCGCTCGGTTGCTTGTTGCCGTCGAATTTCAAAGTGCCACAGAAGCAGGGAAACCCTTTTCTCGCTTTCTGTGGTTTGTCTTGTGCTCTTTAGATTTTGCACTCAGGTGTCGGCCAGTGTGTACTCTACGTGCCCTAGGCGGAACGAAATACCTCAACCGAGCTCCTTTTGCCTGCCACATTCGAGGTTCCTTCTGATGTGTGCACATCCTGTGGCATAAAAAATACGACTGCGAAAGCTCTCGCGGACCATTAAACATGCCTGCTTTAGCTCGTATGGTGTGCAGTGTAAATGGATTCCATATTATTCCGTCCCACATAAAGTGGACGACGTCGCCATTGCCTTCCTGCGTAATTCTCGTGCAAAGCAAACCAGTAATTTGCACTAATAACTTGGTGACCTCAAAGATGCCTATGTATCTATACAGCGATGTGCATCCTAAATATTTCCTGGCTCAAATAATCGGCCAACATTAGCTGCCAATTATATAGTTAGATTGCTTTGGGGTTGGGTAAGGCTCATGGCTCAGGCTGTGTAGACGGGGCAGAACATCTTCACGCCTATTTCTAATATGCGATGCGTATACGAGGCAGTGCTTTGAAGAAACCTGGTTGTTTTGGATGAGAAATTCTTGAATATAAGGTGGGTGCAGGGGCAGACCTTTCTATCAGCCGGCTTGCCATTTCCGAGGCTGCAAAAGACAAGTCGGCTTGTCGAAACGTCGGCTCCAGCATCCACCCCTTCTTTTCGAATTTCTCATCGCAAGCTTCCATCTTACCCTTCTTGCCTTCGTTCTTGATGGATTTTGTTAGTTATTATTCTGGCACGTCTGAAATTGCCAATGTCTCTCCAGATATTACTAATATAAGTAAAATTTGTGAAACAGAAACTTTATGTAGTTAATTCAATACACTGCGTCAATACACAGTCAGACACAGCGTCACGGATAAAAAATTCCCAATTTCGTAATACTTAGGCAGCTTAGCTTTAAAAGCTTTACAGATTTGTAGCCAGACGCAGAAGTGTACTTGGAAAAGCTTGGTATAATGTCGCTATTTCTGTTGACAGGAACTTTGTAAATGTGTGATATCAATATTTGACAAGTTCATATTGTAGTTGTATTTTATGCATTTTATTTGCTGGTAGCTGGGCAAGCTGGGCAATGCCACTGTTTTGCATGCTCTTTGATCCTTAAATAAGGCTATTCCAGGAAAGTGAACAAGACAGCTGTATTCTATGTGTAATATGGCGCCTACAATAAATATTTTATATGCTATAGTCGGTATTTGTGTGCTCACGCAGTGGTTAAATGGGAACTCTCAAAAGTTTCTTTTTTGACTCGGGAGTTTCGACCAAAAATGAGCCCCTTCAAAGCTACTGTTCACTTTTTCAATTTTAAAATGCAGTCCTGCAGGCATGGCTTCCATTCTCTAGATTGAGCTTCGGTGATTCAGAAGTTGGAAGGAAAGCTTCAGAGGGAATCATTCTGGCTGCAAGCAATGCTTGCTCTCATTGAATAGAGCAAGCAGTACCAAGACGAGTAAGATAGAATGCCCTGGAATCCACCTATTCTCTTCTGAATTGAATACGAAAACAATAAAAACAGCGCGATCGCTTTTCAGTAAGATACTCCAGTTCGGAGACTTCAAAACACTTGGAAAGAGTAATATATTACTTTTATTTCACCGAAAATACCCCCAAGTAAGAAATATAGAAGCCACATTGTGTTTTTCACTGAACCACAATGTGATTACGTGTGATCTACGCCATATATATGTCAATCTATGGGAGTTGCATTTGCGCCTATTCTGTGGGCGTAGAATGATATGCAAACGGGAATGCTGTAGTGAAAGATAAAAACTCCCGCTTGGATGCTTATTCTTTTAGAGTCTGTCGTGTTTCGGTGTGTTTATTTTTTGGCCTCGTAAACTCACCCACGTGATATGATGAACACTACGTGTTGTATGTTAATTAATTTACGAGTTGTGGCTGACGCAGCATTTGATGAGTATAAAAACCCAATTTTGAAGTTTACGGCTGATCATCAAACCTGATAGGATACTTTGAAGGCATTCTTTTTTCCTCGGATACCTCATGTGTAAAGATTTCCGAAATTGTGATGTCACACGGTAGGGGCATGTGATGAATTCGCCAGCGTACGTTGTTACATAGGCTCATGTAATCTACCATGTACAAAAAAGCTAGGCCAATCAGGGATAAAAATCATAAAAAGTAACAAAACGTATGTGCTGGATACCCTATAGCATTTCACCATTGGTAATCTTTTGGGCACAAGATCACAAAATTTGCGTTGTGCTTTTAGTGCTAGATTTTTGTGTTGTTTCACGCTTCACTAGTTCCATACCTTTTTCCCGCTCAAATTTTTTATGCTTTTAATCTTTCTGAGCATGACTCGTTTACAGCTTTAGGATTTGACAGTCACTGCAGCTTGTATGACAGTATGTAGAAGAATTTAAATGAGAGGGAAAAACAGCAAAAGTGAAATGAAAGTAATTATGGCGTGCGCGTACAATGCTTTCGTTCTACAATAATAGATGGCTTGTGCTTGCAACCTCCCTTCAGAAAAGGACATTTTTTGCCTTTCATTTAACGATAAATTTGTAACATGCACTGCTACGCACTCTGTAGACAAAAGTACGCTCGACGAAGGCTGCAGCGCTAGAGTTCACACAACATGTGAGCCATGCAAAAAAAAAAAAAACAGAGGCCTTTGCCCTATCTGGAGAACGGGGGCAAGCGAAACTGGGCGTGTTTGTCGTGGTACTTTTCTTTATTTCCTTCTTTTTTTCTTTCTTTTGTAGAAGCACCAAACAGAGTTAAGGGAAGTCGGGGTTTATTTTGAGCCCTGCGAGAAACCGTTCGGTTGACCTACTCCATCTTGCGACTCCCTCTTTCTCGTCCTTGAGCAGCCTCTGCTGTCTTACCCGGCGACACGCCAGAAGGACAAAAGTTTGCCACAGGTGGACCCCCCTGCGGACAAGTGGCCGTGGTCACTTGAAGAGGTGGTCAGATGGAGGCGTGGAGAGTGAGGGCTGGATTGATCTTTCCAAGACTGGCTGTGTTTCATGCACATTGCGTAGTATTGTAAAACAGTGTTCGGACTGTTTGATAGCTGGTAAAGCACCATCGTAGCGAGGCTGAAGAGAACTACGAGGTGCGTCAGTAGGGACACAAACGTCTGAGGGAATTTACAGATTTGAGGGTAGTAAAGCATCGTTTTCATTAGTGAGCAAGGCTATGGGTGGACTAAAGTTGCATTAAAGTCCGTAGATGCTGTACGAACAAGGATGTAACTGGGACAGTTGGCATCAATACTGGGCTAATGAGGCCACCCGGCAAGCGCAAGGTGCAGCCGTAGAGGAATTCGGCTAGAGAGCAAGGTAGTTCTGGTCGTAGTTTGGATCGAACGCCGAGAAGGAACACTGGGGGACGCGACACCTAATCTGCGTGAAATGGGGAAACGAACGCTGCCAGTGTAGTGTCTCGACAATGCTATTGTACGTTGGGTGGTAAGCAGTTGTGCGAAGGCACTCACAACCCAGAAGGGATGCTACAGATGTGAAATGTGAAGATTAACTCTCTGCTTAATCCATATATATAGTCACCGTCGATGGCAGGTCACAATGGCTAACCCCTGCAGCTTGACAGCAAAGTGTGGACAACTGTCTTCGCGATATGCCATGCATTGGAGCTGCTTCAGGTCCCCGTGTGTATCCCAATAGACGTAAGCAGAGACGCATAACCTCAGCATGGTGGCAACGGTCCAACAGTTCGCATATAAATGGTGCCGAAGGGGAAAGTTGAAATGCCGGAGAGGACATCTTCATCGGTAAGCGGAAGATTTACTTACGCAGGCTTGTTGTGTCGTTGCACCTTTATACATACTGTGCACGTGCGAACACAGTCGCGTATATCAACGTGCATACGCGACCGCAGACGTCCCGTTCGGTGTTTTCAGGGCACGTACGCCTGGATTGGGAATGGAGTGCAGCGAATCGAAGACTGGACGACATAAAGAAGGAAAATAGATGTTGGCAAAGTTGGATAAAACGTCCCGCCAGAACATGACGTAACGGTCGGAACTTGTTCAGTCCAAGCGATGTAAGAGCTCAGAGGCAGAGAAGCTCAGTGCAGGAGCAAACAAATATGGCCCCGTGTCTGCATGTCTCTCTGCAAATGTCGTCTAAAGATGATAGTATTGTGCCTGGAGGGAAGAAACAAACGTTTATTCGATATACTGCGCCAGAAAATTGTTTAGTATGATTCTGCAGGCGTTGGGTGAGACATGAGTGTAATCTGGCTGTAATCTTGGAAAACAAAAGGATGGGCTCCGATATAGCGAGCTCGCGGCATGGGCGTGCCATCTCGGAGGTCATACTTTGTAGAATGCATGGCAACGCGTAGGTGCCCCGACCGTATCGCTTTAGCAAAGTGCAGGAAACACTCGCTCTTTCGTGCAGATCATTGCTTTGTTAGCTTAGCGTAATAAACGCTACGTTCCTTATAATTACTTATGTGTGTCTTTTATAGTGTAAAGAAACACGGCAAAGATATTGGCATGCTGAGGCTGTGCCTCAGTTACGCGCAATATTTCGTTTTAATTGAAAAGGCGCACAAATATAAACGCCGAAACGAAATCAATATTGGTGGGCGCTGCGGATGTGGTTTGATTTTAGCCGTTTCGGGTGACACAGAGACATCTCAACCAACAGGCAGACCAAAATTTTTGCGTTTTTGCGTTTTTGCGTTTTTGCAAAAGAAAGACTATCGTCTTCAAAAAGCTTAAGGAACTTTTCATGACGTTGCTGCTCATACAGCTGAGAGCGTCAGCTGCACTGTTAAGACTTTCCTGAACGTATATAGTATGCTTGTCGTTAATTCCGAAGAGTTAGATGGAACGATAGTTCAAGAGTACATTTAATTGCCGTATATGCGGTTTCGCAACATGGCTGCAACAGGATGTCGCATATCTTGACCCTTGCCAGGCGAGGCAACGCTTCTAACAGTCATGCTTGCCAAGTTCTGACGTGACGTGATAAACGCGATAAATGCGGAACTTGTTTTTCAGCTTCAATAAACCACCTAGCATGGGATCGGCAGGCCATAGTCGTGGTAGTGTTATGGTGGCTGTAGAACCTATAACTCTCGTAAAAAATGATTGATTGATTGATTGATTGATATGTGGGGTTTGACGTCCCAAAACCACCTTATGATTATCAAAGACTCCGTAGTGGAGGGCTCCGGAAATCGCGACCTCCTAGGTTTCTTTAACGTGCGCCCAAATCTGATTACAGGCATTTTCGCCTTCACCGAAAATGCAGCCGCCGCAGCCGGGATTCGATTCCGCGATCTGTGGGTCAGCAGCTGAGTGCTTTTGCCACTAGACCACCGCGGCAGGGCAACACTCGAAAAAGGTGCCTGGTTGGTTGCAGAGGTGTAGGAGCGGAATCGCGGTCGTCTTGAGAATCACGGTAACCCACTGAAGGTCGTGTTCGTTGCCGGGTCACCATTAACCGTGGACACACGCAACGCAGTTTAGAGAAATAAGACTTTATCTTGAGCCCTGCAGAGACCCCTCACTTGACACACTTTATCCTGCAACTCCACACTACCTTTTTTTCGTTCTTTTTTTTAATAGCATCTTGCAACGCTGCCTCCTATTTGTTTGCTTTCACCACGCCGAGAAGCGGACAGTCGTCCACGTGTTTAGGAGCACGACACTTCCGTTCCTACAGGCAACTACGACATTCATGCGTTCTTGTACCGACAATGAAATTACGCTGCGTGAAGTAAGAAGTCACCTCGATAACCTCGATAAAAGATCAGATTGTCATCTCAGAAATGGCCGATCTCCGACAAACTCACTATCGCGAGAACATCGGTTATCATAAAACTGAGCATACAAACACGCATGGGAGCGGCAAATTTTATGGGCCTCATTAGAGTGCACCAGTGTTTCGGTAGACTTTTCGTATATTTCTGCACACCGCTTGTGGTCACATGTATGCAACGCCAACGACATTAATGAGGCAATACAAGCTTCGCTCGAAGACAGGCCAACTGGACGTTGAAAATTGAAGTTTATTTAATGCAGATGCATACGTTTGTACAATTTTAATGCAAAACAAGTTCAAGTAGGAAAATTTTGAGCTTTTCAGGTGTGAAAAACTGCAATACTAATAAGTATCCCCCCCACCCCAGAAACAAAAACGTAATATAATTAATACGAGCAACAAAAAATAATAGACTAAAAATAAAATTTTGAGTGTTTTATAAAGTTATGCATGCATAATTATGTAATCTATAAATAAAAATAAAACCAGGCAGACAGTTCATAATGCACAAAAAGCAAGGGTGTCTTGTAGATTACATACTTTAATGAAAGTTGCTATTGGCTAAAAGTGAAACTCTAGAGCTGGTAGATAAACACCGATGGTGATACGGCACACTTAATGTTATGAGACCAGGAATTACAGTTCAATTTGAACAAAGCCAAATATGCGAGAGCCTTAGTCAGTTCGAACCATACGAAATGAAAATAATTTTGAATTAGCAGGGTCTTGTATAAAAACAGTTTATAGAAGGCGAAGGTTTTCAAGTGCTCAATAAGCAAATATGCTAACATCAGTTAGCTGAGCAACACGAAGTACGTTGAGCTCACAGTGCAGTTAGTCGACATAAGAGCATCTGTAACGCAAAGCAGGTATATTCTCACGAGGTTGTGTTGGTGAAAAAGGTGGCAGCAAGGATGATCAAAATGCAACCTTTTATTTTGCGAACTTGTGCCCAGAAGTATCAAGTACTTTTCTAGAAGCAAGCAACACTCACATCGCTATAGCGGTGAGTATACGGTAGATGCTCGTCAAAGAATCTGGTCATCCGTGCAACCCCTCGTATTTTATATGTGAGAGATACAACTTTCCAGCATTATCACTGGTGCTCATGCAAGGCACCTAATAAGTAGTTGCGTACGACGCATAAATTTAGTAGAGCAACCTGAATAAATCATGAAGCTTCCCAGACGTTGCTGGCGTGGTCTCTCTTTCTTTTTTGTAGCTTAGGCCCGATCACACATAAAAATAAATCAAGCGATCCTGGTCATATGATGGATTGGTTTGACAAACGTTAAAGGGAATAAAGATGGCAGTTAATGCCCAAGGAACGACGCAGCGGTTTAGATGAGAGTGAATGAACGGAATAATAACGAGAACTAACAGAGAATTATGCAACGCAAACTAACAAAGGAAACTAGCCCTTCAATATACACTTGTTTCGTGTGAACGAACCCTAACATAAGGGGATCAGAGCAGTTAAGTGAAAATAACCTCTAGTTTTTAAAGACGATAGTCTTTTTTGGGGACCTACAACGCCAAAATTTCTGTCTGTCTGTCTGTCTGTCTGTCTGTCTGTCTGTCTGTCTGTACATTTGTCTGTTTGTCCACTCTTAACAGCATCGGATACTTGATATAGCCCACCCCACCCAAAGCGCCCACCAATGTTGCTCAAGATTCAGCGTTCATAATTGTGCAATTGTCGATTAAGAAGTATGGGAGGGAGGAGGTAAGTTTATTTACAGAAAGGCCGAGAGGCCGGCCTGAGCGATAGCTTGCTCTAGCCTGCTACTCTACACTGGGGGAAGGGAAAGGGGAAAAGAAAGATTAATGGATGAAGAAGTGATAATTGCGCATGTCTGGGGCAGCGCAACAACACGTATATATTCTGCATGTGCACCTTTTACTAGAAAAGGCATACATAGGTAATTTTAATGACCGTAGCGCTTATCACGCTGCGCTGACCCTGCAACGCTTGCACGAACAGGCGAGTGTTTCCAACGCTTAGCTAAAACGAGACGGTGGTGGCACCTACCTGTCGCCTTGTGTTCCACACCTTATCAACTCTGAGACAGCCGCGCACACCTGTCTCAGAGCCACGCGCTCCATTTTCCAACAAAACTGCCAGATGGCGCTCATGTATCACGTGTGACGTGACTTGACGTGCTGGTTTGCCTCCGCTGCACGCTCGAGGCACTCTAACACAGCGACTCCAGAATACCATTCACCGATTTTCCTGCGCAGAACATCAAATAAATGTTTTGTTCACTCTCTCTTCACACATAGGATTAACGTCTTTTGACAACATTTGCAGATTACATGCAGATACGGGGCGATTTTTTTTAGTAACACTAATACCATAAGAAGTTTTCCGGGTAGTAATTCTCGGTGTAAACTAAATTGTAGGCGGGGATAGAGCCTGATTCCTGAGAAAGAGCAATGATTTGATAGATAAAAAGGATGCATAATAAATGATAAGTGGCATATGCTAGGCTTTATTTGCTGTCCAATGTGTAAAAATGAGAAATTTAGATTCGGGACGACGGACCTCACGTGTACTATTAGCGTACCATCCTTGTATTGGTATTTACAAGCTCACTTCCGAAGCCTATTGCCTAACGAATTGATTTGCGCAAAAGTTTCTCTAACCCCGAAGAATGAGTGATGTTACAGGAGTTTGTCTTTCGTCCCGACGACAGCGCTGCAAACCACGCAGGCAGGGATTAAGGTGGCTCGATTTGTCCGGCTCTTCTGCCCTAACACCAACGCGTTTTCAACACCATCCCCGCTCTAGGCACTGCGCTCCGTCTGACACTTTGAAACCAGTACGCCTACCCACCGAAGAAACGGCGGCGTGGATTAGGTCAAGAGGTGTCTCCACCCTGGAAGCGGTGGCACTGGCATCGGTGCACTCATGGGATGAAGGAGTTATGCCAGCGCGCGTTACGACCGTGAACTCGCGTAAGCAAACGTGATCGCAGTTGTGCTTCCTGTGCGCCAGTATGGCTTATTGGGCAGAAAGTAGAAATGAGCTTTGTTTATAGGTGATGGGCATGACAATGTTGCCAGTCTAGTCTATCGTCCATTGCCGGACCCATTTCTTATCAATGTTAGCAGACTACGGAGCGCAGTTCCGGCACGTGGCGGCGGCCCGTGGAAGGGAGTGCATCCAAACGCTCCCTTTCTTGTTTTTCTTTTTAAAGCGCGGAGCACTTGAAGGGGCCAGGCTGTCTGTCGTATGCTGTCGTGGTCACTTGGCGTAACTCTTCATGTGTAGCATATTGAGCATGCGCCAAGGAGAAGTTTCTTCCTGTTCTTCGAGCGCCTAGAGGACGATAAGTGAGCCTTCTTCCTCTTGATGATCACTTATGACCAGCAGCAATTAAACAACTAGTGCGCTTGGCCTAACGCAGGCAAAAAACGTAAAAATAGAAAAAAATTCAAGCACTAAATAGAAAGACTGAAAAGGGTAAAATACGCAGAATACCAGAAATAGTAAGAAAGAGAAAGGAATACACAAATAGAGAGGATGAAATAAGTAAAAATGAAGAGAGAAAAGAGAAAGAAAAAAAAGGAAACAAAGAGAGGATGAAGTAAAGAGAAAACGAAGAGAACCAAAGAAGGCTGCCCAGGTTCGCACATCTTTCAGGCTTGCCACTCCCAGTAATGAGGAGCTGCCCTAATTTTTATGCCGACTATTGACCAACAACCTGCGAGGTGCATTTCAGTGTCAAATAACTGGTGTCAACAACTCCCAAGAGAGTGGGGAGTGGGCACAAGAATTTTTGTGAAAAAAAAACGGCAGATCCCACGTATAGTGCGAATCAATGACGTGCGAAGCACGAATGAGCAGTGTTGATAGGTCACTTTAAAATCAGCCCAACGCTACGAGGCAGACTTAAATTTTCTCGTACATGACATCCATGTGATGATTATCATGTTTGGACGTGTCATTTACCTTCATCGTCCATTCACGTCCCGTAATACCAAATTTCGTATATGCGAAGCTAGCGGAATGGCCGCTAGGGCACCATGAGCGTGGCATGTAGTCATGTTTCACATGACACGCATCTCATGGTTATCCTGTTTGCATCACTCACATACTTTCGTCATCCATTCACGTCCCGTAATACCGAACTTAGTATATGTGAAGCTAGCGAAACGACCGCTAGCGCGCCATGAGCCTGGCGTGTAGTCATGTCGTTACATGACACGCATGTCATGATTTTCATGTTAGGGTCTGTCACTTGTGTTCGCCATGCAGTCATGCCAACCATACCAATTTTGCAATATGTCATGTGAACGAAACCACCGCACGAGCAGCAAGACCATGAAATGTAAATCATGACATTTATGACATACGTGTTATGGTTTTCATGTTATGACTACTCACTTGTTCTTGTCATGTCGTCATAATTGTATCATACCAATTTGGTATCGATACCATTATCGAAACGGCCAGGAGGGCTAAATTTCGTCGTCGGCTAGATAGATAGATAGATAGATAGATAGATAGATAGATAGATAGATAGATAGATAGATAGATAGATAGATAGATAGATAGATATGGTCAAAGTCGCTGAAGTACACTAAGAAATGCTTCGCATTTAAAAAGATCGTCTGAAAGGAGGATACCATCGCTTTCCGCTTCTAAAGTCTTATTGCCACGCATGACTGCGATGTTTGGCTGAGATAGTCACAGCATGTGTCTGCTATCCGCGGGATGTGCTCTCTCAGCAAGTCCGAAGGGTGGTGTGTGACTCATTTAGGTGTTGTTATTACGTTTCTTAGGTAATTATTTGTCATCAGAGATGGTGTAATAGACTTATAAAAGGCATTTCGGTTTAGCCACTTTTGAAGCTAGTTACTGACAGAAGGAAATTCAGAAGATCCCACGCGTTGTGGGAATTGATTTTAGTGAACGAGTCGTTTACTTGGAGCCAAGTGTTACTAGGTGGATCGACGCATTTTGTAAATTAAGAATGGGTTTGTGTTTACCTTAAAAGGTAGCTCGTGGTCTGGCGTAACATTTTCTCTCAGGTTACAGCAAGGACGTCATCGCGACGAAGTGCACACTACGATCTGAACATTACATAGGTAGTGGTTGTCGGCGTGTTCCAGCAAAGCTTGAATGTATCTCGCCGAGTTGCCCCGCCATGGTGGTCTAGTGGCTAAGGTACTCGGCTGCTGACCCGCAGGTCGTGGGTTCAAATCCCGGCTGCGGCGGCTGCATTTCCGATGGAGGCGGAAATGTTGTAGGCCCGTGTGCTCAGATATGGGTGCAGGTTAAAGAACCCCAGGTGGTCAACATTTCCGGAGCCCTCCACTACGGCGTCTCTCATAATCATAAGGTGGTTTTGGGACGTTAAACCCCACAATTTTAATCAATCAATCACTTATCTCGCCGAGTCACAGGACTACACAATGCTTATCATATTGTTATAAAAGCGGACAACAGATGATTCTGCTACATATGACCTTGACCCGACATGACGCTTTTGTAGGGTGTTTTTCCGAAGAACTTTGAAGTGCTGACGTGGCTCGGTGGTAGAACACTTGACTGCCATGCAGAACGCCTTGTTTTGATTCCGGCTTTGGCCAGTGAATGTTTTTCTTTGTTCCCGCCACAATTTTCCGCTTACCAACGACGCCGAATCATTTGTCGGCATCGGTGCCAACGCTGGCGAAGCAGGCTTACACGGTTTAGTGATACAAGCGCTTCATGCAATAGAGTTAAGAATTTCACGCTATATTCTCGCTGTCCCTGGTATATACTGCTAATCAAATGTGGCACACACCAGCATGCCATGAAGCGTCTTATTAGGGTAGGTGTCACACGTTACTGGCGGGAAGGGTTTCATAACGTATACGTGGTATAAAAGAGTAAATTGAACCTTTATTTCAGAGAAGACGGCTCTCGGCCGCAGTTGAGAAATACGCAAAGAAGGGGTATCAACGAATTACCACGTACAAATATTAGTTTATTATGTTTACGTGGTACAAAGTTTACATTTTTATATCATGGCATGTGTGCTGGGTTCATCCTATCCTCATGTCCTGATGTGCCAATTTCAGTACATATCAAATTTAGCAGTAAACCATAAAGGCGCCTTGATGTAGGCGCCTAGACGGGCGGACGGACGGACGGGCGGACGGATGGACGGACGGACAGACAGACAGACAGACAGACAGACAGACAGACAGACAGACAGACAGACAGACAGACAGACAGACAGACAGACAGACAGATAGATGGATAGATATGGTCAAAATGCCGTTTGTTTTCTAAGAAATGATTCACATTTAATTTAAAAAGTAAACAGACCCAGAATGGAGCCTTCTCGGACATCGACATTTATTTTCATATGGATTACGTGCCATAGAGTCATATGATTTAATCAAAATCTTAATTGAAATCACGGACAATATTTAGGAAGCGACCTTCAGGGAACGCTAGATTTAAAAAAAAATGAGTAGGGACAGTGTCATGAATAAACGTACTGCAACCTTCAGTAAACTCAAAAGAAAACAACAAGAAAAGCGGGACACTAATATTGCTTATAGTCAAAAATACTTTAAAAGAAGCACATAAAAATATATAGCCTAAAGTACACTCATGAGAGCACATAACATCTGTGAAATGCATGAAAGTGATATTAATCATCCCAGGCTACGTTACACAAAATAAGCATACCACGACATTCTCTAATAGAACCCACAAATTCATCAGACCCAATTTCTTCCAACGGATCACAAATATTTATTTCCAACAAAGCAGCTTCTGATCGCTACTGGCAAAAAGCGGCTAAACTTTATTTACAAGTACACATGTAGACAGTTGGTAGTCGGCTATTCAGTTGGACGACTGCTGTGTCTGTTTCTGCGTGTGTCGCTGCACAGTTGTAGTTTACTACGAAAGGTGAAGTAACTACAGCCCCCAACGAAGTGACTCATTTTCTAAGTGAATTTTACAAAGGATGATTTTTGCTTTGTTTCCAGATGGTGCTGCCTATGGTTTCTAGCAACCCTGGAGGGAGGGAGATTCTCCGTGGTCCCACGAAGCCTGTAATCAAGAACTACTTCACAACTGACCGGACGAAAGGTGCAGTAGTTATCAGCTCCACTGTATGGCAGCGCCTGTGGCTCGACGCACTCAGTCTCATGATACGCTTCCGCATATTATCAGAATATACTTAGGTTCGCACTGATACGCATTCTTGATAGTCAGCGCTTGGCCTTGTCCGTTGTTCTGTGTCTTTGCTATTGGCTCTGTCTTGCAGTCGTGAATTCTTCGAGACGTACGCGATGAACAAGCCGCGTTATTGAAGCATCTGTGCATCTGGTTCCTCATACACTCATCTCCTTGATTGATATGTGTGGTTTAACGTCCCAAAACCATCATATGATTATGAGAGACGCCGTAGTGGAGGGTTTCGGAAATATCGACCACCTGGAGTTATTTAACGTGCACCCAAATCTGAGCACATGGGCCTACAACATTTCCGCCTCCATCGGAAATGCAGCCGTTGCAGTCGGGATTTGAACCCGCGACCTGCGGGTCAGCAGCCGAGTACCTTAGCCACTAGACCACCGCGACGGGGCGACACTCATCTCCTCTTGTGCCAATTGTGTGTACACTACAGAAGCTCAAGACATGACCATGAGAGCGGCTAGAAGAAAGTGGTTACATAGATAGATAGATAGATAGATAGATAGATAGATAGATAGATAGATAGATAGATAAAAAAGAAAGAAAGAAGGAAGGAAAGAAAGAAATGGTCAAACAAAGTGCTTTCGGTTCAATGAAAAAATGCTTGGCATTTAAAAGGGCCACTCAGAAAGGGACAAAGCTCTGGGGCGCCACCCAGCTGGAGGCTTCATTGCGGAGAGATACGCTTCCCCTCCACAAAACGTTGGCGCTTCTTTCGTGTTGCCAGCGCTAACTCCGGTCTCAGACCACTACTGCCCACTCACCGTTTCCTACCTGGTACCATGGAATACGAAAACGGCAACACTTTCTACGAAGGAGACACCACTGTCTTCGTGGACGTGAGCTGTTAGGTCGTCGTCACGACCAGGTAGCGTTTTAAAGTGGAGCCGTGATCACAATGAATGCGCCAAAAAGATTCAGCCTCAAAGATGCCTTTGAACGTATTCGAACACCTTTGAATTGAAATAACAATCTGCAGCCTGAGGGAGCTTACGGCCAGAATTGCGGGCATTCAGACGAGCGAGAGCGGATGAGCGTCTTCAAGCGGCATATGTGTATTCAGGCAGCGTTTCGACGAGAATGGCTTGCTGGGACGACTGCGGTGGTAGATGGTAGGGAAGGCGGTACGTAGTCCGTAGGTAGCGAGAGAGATGGTCCTTTAGAAGAGGTGGTGTTCCACAGACTTCGCATTGGGGCAGCACTCATAGCACAGGCAATGGCCACACACTAAGACCTGAGCACAGCAGTTCTGCGCCTCTTATGAATTCCCATGCTGCTTCTGTGAGGCACGGATCCGGGTTCAGCAAAGGTAACCACAAAATCACACGAGACACAGAAAGAAAAAGTAATTCTGCTGGTGTTATACGGCTTGGTGTTATCTATGTGTTCCGCGGGGTTTCATTGTTACCTTTGCTAAATTAACTTTGTGTTGTCTCTTTATGTAACCGCGTAGTTTTGCTCTTTATCTACACTCAGAGCGGTAAGAGAGTTCCAGCAAGTCTGCGGGAGTAAACGCTTGTCGCACATCTGACTCCATGGATTATCTAGGCGCTGAGAACTCTCTTCTCCCTCGACGGAGTTCTGGTACTCTGGCTAACGAGAGTGAAGAAGCTCTTGACAGAGTAAAGCCACACTTCTGAAATGAAGTACATGTACTCTCTGCAGGAGCTAAAGCGCGCTTTCCGGCTGTAGTTACGCTTATACTCTCAGAGAGTCGACAATGCTGGATCAATTAATGTGCATTATAAGCCCGCTCCAAGAGTTGAAGCATTGCTGCTTCTAGGACCAGCGAAAAAAACAAACTCTTGTGCGTTTAATACAACGTAATGCTCATTGAGTGTGACTGAAACATTATATATACGAATGCACAGCACAAATTTATGTTAAGTGGTAGTGGAATTTCCACAGAAGCACACGTGTCTACAAGGTGGCAACTCGTTGCAACTGTCGTCATCTACGTATCATAGGGACAACCAACAACAAGAAGCAAACTTATGAATATGATGTCACAGCCTCAAGCGCAAATGACGTTACGCTTTTGCTCTACACGGCAGGAAATTAGAACATTCTATGCGTGTGAAGGACCCTTTGCTGGTCTCCATGTATCGCCGACTGGCGGGGCGCTTTTGCCTAGCTAGATAAGCGCAAACAATTGTTTCTCTCGCTAATCGATACACATCCGCATTATATCGGACAAAAGAGTAGCTCGATAGATAACCGTGTCTTGTGAAATATTCTGATATATTCATACATATACGGGAAACGTATTTCACTACTGCAATATAAATACATTTTCTAAATGTATCTGGATACAGGAACTCGAAAGTATCTGTGGGATACCACTGCATCGCGATATTGCCCAGCCCTGTGCTACAAGTCTTTTCACGGGTACATATGGCCAGCCCAGTCATTCAGTGTACTTAGAGGGCAGAAGTTTCACTCTGCTGTATACCCAGTTTTACAACCTGGCGCAAAATAATCACTCTTTCGCCGAGGTTTTCCCATCTAACTCGGCGTTACGTTAATCACACCACCGAAAATACCACGCACAAGCGAATGCAACCGTCAGTGTCTGCTGTAAGAATGCACGTTGCCGTACTGAGGGAGAAGAGAGAGATATAAGTTTACTTACAGAAAGGCAGAGAGGCCGGCCTGAGCGATAGCTTGCCTGCTACGTTCTACTCTGTGGGAGGGAAAAAGAAAGATAGAGAGGTGAGTATTTAAAATTCTTTGTAGCTGCGACAAATTTTATGGAAGCAACTGGACTATATGCCGTACTGAGGCTTCAAGAGATAGGCTCAGTGGCGCCACTCCTCAGTGCACGAAGATTTTCGTGCGTTTCACCTCGCCGCCGCCGCCGCTTGCTTTCGCTCTCCACGTGTCCTACTACCGCTACCTAGTTTACTATAGTGAACTATATAACTTGTTATGCAGTAATGTGTGCATCATATTATGTTGTTGAGAGTGGCGTAGGCCGAAATTTTTTTCGGGGAAGCGGGGCTGGGCGGGTCGTTCATCTCTCGGTATGTTATGGCGAAAAAAAAGTTCAGGGGCGAGGTGGTGAGGCATGAGCCCAGCCCGGTGTATCACTACCTGGTTGCGCCTCTGGTCGCTGGAGGACGAACACAAGCGACAAAATTAATGTTCATGACATGCATAGCACTTGTTCTTTAGCCCGAGTAACACAAATGACATCATGCAGACATTGTGAAATCGTTGCGGTCGTTAGATCAGAATGATATAAGCCTGAATGTAGATACACGCATGGAAACATGTGACGGTGAATGATATTACGTGACATGAGTGCCTTGATTTGCCTCACAGCGAAACAGTGCGATGTACGGAGCTCTTCGCTGACTGCCTCGCGTTACATCGATTCCTGTGCGTGGAATATGCTAGTTTGCGCGATGGTGTAGATGCTATTTTTGTCGCCCCTAAAAATCTGCCAAAGCTTTCTCCAGTGGTCAATTTGATGCCAGGAACAAAGCAGAGTGCTATTTTATGTATGCAGGAAATATTTGAGTAATGACACTAAACATTCTGGAAGAAATCTACAGGGGATCAACTGCTACCATAGTGCTTCATAAAAAAAGCAACAGAATACCAATAAAGAAGGGTGTAAGGCAGGGGGACACAATCTCTCCAATGCTATTCACTGCGTGCTTACAGGACGTTTTCAGAAGCCTAGAATGGGAACAGTTAGGGATAAGAGTTAATGGAGAGTACCTCAGTAACCTGCGCTTCGCCGATGACATTGCATTGCTGAGTAACTCAGGGGACGAATTGCAACTCATGATTACGGAGTTAGACAAGGAGATCAGAAAGGTGGGTCTTAAAATTAATCTGCAGAAAACGAAAGTAATGTACAACAACCTCGGAAAGGAGCAGCGCTTTGCGATAGGTAATAGTGCACTTGAAGTTGTAAAAGACTATGTCTATTTAGGGCAGGTAATAACCGCAGAGCCTAACCACGAGATTGAAGTAACTAGAAGAATAAGAATGGGGTGGAGCACATTCGGCAGGCACTCTCAAATTATGACAAGTAGATTGCCACTGTCCCTCAAGAGGAAGGTATATAACAGCTGTATCTTGCCGGTACTTAGCTACGGAGCAGAAACCTGGAGACTCACAAAGAGGGTTCAACTTAAATTGAGGACGACGCAGCGAGCAATGGAAAGAAAAATGGTAGGTGTAACCTTAAGAGACAAGAAGAGAGCAGAGTGGATTAGGGGACAAACGGGAGCTAAGGATATCATAGCTGCAATAAAGAAGAGGAAATGGAAATGGGCCGGGCATGTAGCACGTAGACAGGATAACCGCTGGTCATTAAGGGTCACCAACTGGATTCCCAGAGAAGGGAAGCGGGGTAGGGGGAGACAGAAGGTTAGGTGGGCAGAAGAGATTAGAAGTTTTCGGGTATAAATTGGCAACAGCAAGCACAGGACCGGGTTAACTGGTGGAACATGGGAGAGGCCTTTGTCCTGCAGTGGACGTAGACAGGCTGATGATGATGATGATGATGATGATGATGATGATGACACTGTAGTCAAGTGAAGATAAACGCGGGAGTGTGAATATGTTATGCTTTGAATGTTTCACGCAGTGGTGCTGACTTGTGAGCCGGAGCGCTTTTTGGTGCGCATCAACTTCACACAGCCGTTCCGAGGCGTCGTTCACGCCGGCGACAAACGCGACAACTGCCGCATCCGGGGCAATGGGTCACACTTCTACACACTGCCTGTGCCTCTCAATGACTGCAGCACAGCGCACAACGTAAGTGGCGCCCAGACTCCTGAGCTTTTAGAGAGTGTGGCGTTGTAATGCTGTTCACTCAGCAAGGTCACTTTCCTGCTGTGTTCACCCTTGTAAAGAAGCGGCTATAATGACGAAAACCACCTTAAAACTAGCTATAGCATGGTAAAGACCAAGTATAATGGTGTTTTGTCTATTTTATGACATTCTTTATTCCGCTTTATTTATTTAGAAATTGCCATGTCAACTCGCGCAGTATTGAGAGCTCATTTACGCAAAACAGCAGTTGGACTTCAAAAATTTTCGCACTGGTAAGCTCCAGATTAATCCTTGTGAACTTACCTAGTTAATTAGTAAAACTTCTGAGGGGGCTAATTGAAACCCGTTTCTATTCTGTCTCGAATTCTTCCTTGGTGGCAGGAATCTTTTTTTTTATATCTCATTGATCTTTCATAGCATGTACCATACACAACAAGGTTTTAGCATTAGAAGGGACAATGAAATGTGCCATGGACGAACCGCAAATAAAGACCTTCATTCATGCCCATCTGCATGACATCGCCACACCACCATACCGGACACACCATTGAATAGTGTATTAATCTACTGGACAGTTCAACTGAGTGAAACAAAATCACTTTATATATGCACGTACGCGCACACTACACTCGGTGTCTTAACACCTTAAATTTATAAGTGAGCTTGAAAAACGCAACCTAAACCCACAAGAAAGACGCTAAATATATAAAGAAATAGAAGACCCGCCTGCCTAGTTCAGTATTGTACAAATTATTTATAACGATAGCTCCTAAAAGGAAAGGTAAAAATTTTAAACGTCAACCAAGCCAGACAGCCCATCAGCTTAGGAAGGAATTTCGTGCAGTGGATCACAAATACGTGGTTAATGAAGTATCAGAACAGTCTGCCGAGTACAACAAAACCCTTCATATAACGTCCGCATACCACGAAAAAACATTCGACACCATGGAGATACAGCAGTTCCGGAGGCATTTTGTCAACAGGGAGTACTTTGAACATGCTAGAGAAATGTATAGCCAATATACGTATACTGAGATCGCAAAGCTAGTAGGCTCAATAAAAAGCAGGAAGATTCTAAAAAAGTGACCCATCCAGGAAATGAAATTTTTGCATTAGTGCCGACTGCTTGTCCAGAAAAAGTTATTCGAACAGCTTCATTGAGGAGAAATACTAAAGAAAGAGTAAAGAAGAATGTCTCAGCAAACCACAGTTTGCCGAATTAGATCTTTTCAGCAATGGCGTAGCCGGAGAGGCACACACCAGGCCCACTTCACCCCCCACCCTCCCTCGAAAGAAACGTTTTTTTCCCTATGCCCCTGCTTTTCAGTAATGAGAGCACAAAATTGCAATATATGAATGATGACTCTAACCAAAAAAGTATTGAAGTAGCGCTAAAAATGAACTCTCTTAAGACAAGCTAATTGATTGATAGCCTGGTCAAAGGAAAAAAATTGTGTTTGGCAACGAGCCCTTGGCGTCTGTACAAAAGTATATATACCTCCGTTAACTGAACCTAGACGATGAAACAGCTCAGCAAGGAACACTAAGCCCACACGTGCAAACGCAATAACGACTGGTTGTTAATCAGCGTCGTGTCTGTCTCCTCTCATGTTCGTATTGTTTCTTGCACCATTTCATTGTCTAAATTGAGTTGACCGAGGTCTATAGAGGGTGTCCCAGGTAATTCTAGCCAGAGTTTAAAAATATGCTGGCCCGCTTGAGGACCGTGTGACCAAAAGCATGTTGCTATTTCCTAGAGTACGTCACATCGTTTTTGCATTTTCATTTACTGCTTAGTTTCGCAATATCAATTAACCAACTTGATGTAGTGCCAGCGCTAACATTGCGGCTATTCCTCGTCTTGAAAGCGCAGTGTAATTTGGCAGGTCTTATTCCCTCTGGTTCGTATGTTCAAGCATTGTCGCTGTTTCATGTTTTTTCTGATGTTGGTTTTCCTTGTGGTGAAACAGCGCAGGTGACGGAACGAAGAATATACCGTAGACACATATACGCCGAATACACACCGAACACAGCGCTGCCTTTAGCGCTGCGTCATGGATATTTTTTGTCCCGTCACTCGCGCTATTTCGCCGGAATGTTGATGAACCAACTAGCACACCCAGAAACCCTTGCGTCTAATACTCCTATTGCCATTCTGCTTTCGTAAGCTTCTTCGTTTCATCAACCTCACGTTTTCTTGCTCGCTTTAGGCAACACATCTCCACACGTACGAGACCTGCAAAGCAGCTGTTTAGTGCAACCTAAACGGACCAGGCGCAAAGTTGTTGTTTTCTTTGTTATATATATATATATATATATATATGGGAAAATAAGTGTACGCCTCTAAAAAACTTTGTATTGGTGACGTTTCGATCGGTGACCTATCTTCATCACACAAAATTTAGTAGGCTCCGACGCGCTTTTATGCCATCGTCAAGCCGAGAGAGAGAGAGAAAAAAAAAGAGAGAGAAAAAAAGAAAAAGAAAAATATACATATACCAGTGGCCAAACTACGTCATGCACTGATAAGCAGCCAAACGGCCACGTGTGCGTACTACGCATACCGCGTGCATTAAAAAAAGTGCATTTTTTAAATGCACGTGCTATGCGTGCATTATATATATATATATATATATATATATATATATATATATATATATATATATATATATATATATATATATATATATATATATATATATTATATATATATATATATATATATATATATATATATATATACACTAGGTTCGAGCACTCTTGCTACGCAAATGAAAGCACGGATCTATTCATTAAGGGAAAAAAAGTGAGAAGTAGTAAAGCTTATTAACGACATTTTTGCACTGGGAGATCGGGAGCAGCCGCCAAAATTCTTGAGCGAGTACTCATATAGCATGGCACCAAATTTGCAGTGGAACACGCAAATTCTCCTCGAGAGATTGCACCGGAAGCTCTTTATCGTCAGCTATACCAGTCGCGGGCACTATTCACGCTTCGTTCCTATAAGTTTCTATGGCAACAGCAGCAAACGCAGCTACCGATCCTTTGTGTAACTTGAGCAGCGTTCCACCGTGCCACTTATTTCGGTAGTTTCATCGCAAATGTCCGGTAATGCAGTCGCGAAATGGTGCCTTCATAAATATAAGTGGGACAATGTTTTCACATCGTAAAATATGTCACGAGTCAAGAGAACATATGTGTCGTACTTTTTTCCAGAGTGGCTTGAATTTGACGAAGTTTGTATTATGTTCTTCTTGTTTGATTAGGCGAAGAGCAGCGTCGACTGGTCACGCAGGCAGTCAAAAAGCTCGGCCTTTAGTTTGTGGCTGAAAATAAAAGTCTATTACTACTACTACTACTACTACTACTACACTCTTTAAAAAATCGTAAAAAGGTAGCAACTGCAAGCAAACAGGTAGTAACTGCAGCTCTTACTACTTTTCTCGAACCATTACTATCCTTTTGCTACCTGTTTGCTACCTACATTAGTTAACAGTTATTAGCTGCAACCGTTAACTTTTGCGACCTGTTTCCTACCTAAGTTAGTAAACAGTAACTGGAATGAAATAAGTAGTCACTGTAGCTGTTACTGCGTTTCTTCCCCCGTCACTATCTTTTTGCCACCAGGCTGTTGACTATCTAATAAAAAACTGTATGCGTTTCCGATTTGGATAATTTATAAGAGAAATCGTCTCGACGTATCATCATTAAACAGAAAAATGACACAGAAGATATCCATAGATCAGGAAAACATTTGTCCTAAATTACGCAACCGAGATATGTAAAATTCATTCCGATATTGTTCAAACGGAGAAGTACAAGTTAACGAACCATAAGCACTGCTACACGCGTTGTAATAGACAATTACAATAAACTTAGTAAATTACAGCAAATAAATAAGACTGGTTGATCTAAATAACCAGAAGGTCACAATTAGCCACGAGGACGGTCACATTTAGTCCACTGCGGCGGATCTGCAAATATCATTATTTTGGTGCGTCCAACCCCAAGAACGATCATGACCATTTCACCGCTGATATACTAGCCGTGTGAAGCATTGAACAACGTTGAGAATGATTTCGGTACCTTGTTTAGGCCACTGTACATAACGTATTTTTGTGGCCCTTTTGTAATCAATAGATATGACATATAATTTTTTATAAGTAAAGCTAGTTTAAGGTCTTGTGCTACTTCATCAAACACACGTACTTTGGTAGTATAATGTAGTGCTATAGGTTCGCATTTTTTTTAATTCATCCCGAAAAACAAGTGCTGCCCTGTGCCGGACATGCAGCTGCAAATTAGGCGCTGTATATGCTTAACGCTTACTTCTTTGTGTATGCGTAAAAAATAGTGAACTTGCTAGGCTCATGTATTCTTCGCAATCATGACACACCACGCAACATCACCCGAGGTTGTGTAGTAACGAAACATTCATTAACCAGCATTAGCAATGAAGAAATAATATACCAAAATGAATGAACAGGGTGGCATCGGTTTCTACTTTTTTTTCTTCAAACCTTTAAAAGTTACTACCCATGGGTTGTAATGGCTAGGTTAGTAACAGTTACTAAATGCTGGTAGTAACATCAAGGGTAGTAACTGTTACTGCCCTCGTCGTTACTAACTGCACTTACTACCAGGGTTGTAACATATGTGACAAAGCATTACTACCCCTAAGTTAGCAAGTACTCCTACTTCTTTTCTAAGAGTGTACTACTAGTATGTAAATACCACAGCCACTTTTTATATCCAAAGTATAGGCGAACCCACAAAGAGTTAATACAGAAGTGAAGGGGCACGCGCTCACACCCAGGGGAATTTTTTTTGCTCTTCATCTTCGATGGCCTTAAAGATGATATTTTACAGTTACTATATCAATCTGCTATTCGAAAAATTTTATGTAGCCACTGTTTCAGCCGCTTTTTTATTCACTTTTTGTTTTTCTAGCCATTGCCCCTCTTAGTGGCTCTCTGTTGTTGTCAAATACCCTGATTCTATTTGTATCATTCAAATGGCGATTCAGTATTCTTCCAACTACTTTTGCAGGACGCGACTGGCAGCTTCACGAACAGCCTGACAATCCGGTTTCACCCGTCACTGGAGCTCGAAGGGGACGAGATTAAAACTCTAGTCTGCAAATTCACCACAGGCGACGTGAACCTGGGGTGATAGACGGAAACACTGTTGACGCATGCGCAGCACTCAGCTCAACACCACGTGGTGCAAATAGTCTGTCATGCACTAAGTCACCCTTACTACCCTTTACCAGAAACCTGCTCGAGACACTCCGCTGCTTGAATAACAAGTTGTCTTAAACAACGCACTTTTTAGGATAGTTTCCTTCAAGGCAAACAAATGAAAGCTTGAGAAATCTGTCACACAAGGTAGCGTGCTGTACAGCAGCGCTAACATTAAAAAAATTGAAACAATAAAAAAACCAAATAAATAATGCAATGTGCAATGCCCTGCAACCCATTAATTGTGTTTTACAGTCACATTGTCGTGTAGAACATATTGCTAGAAAAACCAAGGAGATCATGATAAGTGAGCAATGTTTTTCGAGCGTGAAAATATGCTGTTCCAAAACTGAGGCCAGAGTTCAAAATAAGCAGAACATATGTTAAAATGATGCAAACACATGCTTATAGCAATGCGCTGAAACGCGAATTTAGTATTTTATATTTATTTTAAAATCAACAGCTTTGGTTCTTATTTTTCGGCCTCAATTTTTACTAACGGCCCCTGCGAGTATGTATAATTTGATAGGGTCACCTTTTCGTTTTTAATTTTGTTGCGAATGGCAGGAGCTAGTTTTCATTTTCAGAAGACTCAAATGTTGACATGTGCCGTGTTGACATGTGCCTGCTTCCATGCACTGCTCGGACAAAGGTTTTCGAGAATATTGTCATTATCGTGCATTTTTTCAGTGTAATAGACTACCGCGAAGATCGGCAGTTCTTAGCAATTCCTTTTCGTGCTTTTAGCGTTTGGCCAGTGGTCGGAGTGATCGTCCGCCCACGCCGTGAGCATAACATAACGCATGGCTGCACAACGCGCTTCGTGCAGATAATTTTCAACGGCCTTGGTTACAGCTTTAATGAAGCACGAGTTTGATTTTTTTACCTATTTGTGATTGATTTCACATCACGGTTTATGTCTCTTACTCTGCAAACTTATGCTTCAAATTTGTATTATGTTCATTGAGTCCAGTATATTGCTGATTTTTTTCTCTTTAGCTTGCTTGCTTGGATTTACCTTGTTTTCCTTTTTTCGTATATGTACCAAAGTTAGCTGTGGCTTGTCCACCCTTTTGCTCCTAATTAAAGAAGCATTGCCAAATGAATGACAAATAAAATGAATGTCTGGAAAACGTTACAAGGTACCACGTGTTTTCCCTTATACGTAAAATTACAGACCGTTTTCACTCGGCGAGGAGGAGCGATCAGGCAACTCGCGTTTTCCGCCGTTATGACGTGTGGAAATGGCTCAATGTGCATGCGTGCACGGGGTGCGCGTGGCCATGCAAAAACGAGTGTTTGCGCAGTTGCGCAAGCTAGTGGTTCGCCGGATCAGAAGCAGCGCTAAGCAGCATGGCCCTTTTTGCAAGCTAGGCCCGTAGCCACAGAGGAGGTTTTTCTCCTTAGAAAATTTAGATGTTGCAGAGTGTTTTACCGAGAATAAATAACGAAAGTAAATATATTTCATGTCCTCCACCCCTGAAAAGTTTGCTGTCTATGGGCTCGCTATATGCTGTAGTAGAGTCTACTAGAGCACATAGCGGGCCCGTAGACTCTTGTGGCCTGTTTGAAACAGGCAACATGACTAGGCTTGTGCAGTATGTACCCTCGTAAGTAATGCGAAATTTAAACGGAAACCAACAGGTTTACAATACAGATCCTTTGAACCGATGAAGGAACAGAACACTATCCAATGAAGTGTTAAATAGCAGCTGGATGTACTGTGTGGTGACCTGCTCAGTGAAGCAGTAGGCCAAAGGACAAATAAAAAAGCTGCGCGTAGCAGTGCATTTATTAGACGCTGACTTCGAAATGTAACTTTTATGAGATTACCAGGTTGGGGAAAAAGTGCTGACATGCGTGGACGAAAAATGGAGTATGTTTTTTGTCAATTAGGTGAAATTTCGCTTTTTGTATTCATACGTTCGGCTGTCAAGCAATCCTGGCTCCATGCTTTAGTGCGACCATGGCTTCTGTAAGAAAAAGTACATTCGTGTCATGAGAACAAAATTTTATTTACATGGTGCACGGGCTCTTTTGATAATATCTTTATATATATATATATATATATATATATATATATATATATATATATATATATATATATATATATATATATATATATATATATATATATATTATATATATATATATATATATATATATATATATATATATATATTTATATATATCCCTGACGAAGACCAGTTCACTGGTCGAAACCGTTGGTAATAAAATTAAGACAACCGCTAAGTTCTGTTTCTTCTATATATATATATATATTGTTTCCTATTTGGTGCGATATCTGTTCGATATTCATTAAAACGTAAGTCTGATGATGCCGTCTATAAAATGCTTATTAATTTGAATGAAACCTTGTGAAGAATACCTCGAGAAATAGCACATTATGCATATTTTTATTTATTATTCTATCGTTTTACATTAGGAACTCGAATATTTGGTAAACCATGCCGTTGATCAAAATGACCTGTTTTGAGCTACAATAGATGACGAACCAGATGTCACTAACTTCTTCAACAGTTCGTGATAAGTACAAAAACTCAAACGCCGGTATAGTTATAGCATAAACGATTGTACCGTCTTTTTGGGTTCATCTGCTTGAGTAGCGTCAGCACGGACCCGAGCCAAAGGGGAAGGTCCGCTCCGGCTGAAAGCAATGCGTAGGTGAGTCATGCCCAGTGAAAGGAGAATTTTGGGTGTAGAGCCGATACCGGGTAATTGTACCTTTTAGGCTCCCTAGTGTGGTGACACACCCTTTTGACCCTCGCTTCACGTAGATGACACTCCTTGGCTGGCTTACCGAGAAAAAAATGAGCGGTTGCCTTTTATAATCCCCTTCTGCCACCTTTTTCTTAATAATCTCCTTTTTGTGCCGTACCGCCTTCTGTTCCACTCTTACCCCATTTTTTAGGGTACTTGGTTTAAAATGACGTGTATGCCTTCAAGCAGGTTCTCGGTGTATGAGCGCTTGTAGAGGCTATGCGTGACTCGCATTTTGCATCTTTACGTTGTAACTTTTCAGTACGTCCTTTCGTTGAACTGCGTTGTGGAAGGACACCATTGTGGCCGAAAGAACAAAAGTGCATATGTCAGTTACCTCTTGTCCCCAGCTGAATGAATTCGAAGCATTTCCTAGTGAACAGCAAAAACTTTGCGCGTTCCTATCTATCTATCTATCTATCTATCTATCTATCTATCTATCTATCTATCTATCTATCTATCTATCTATCTATCTATCTATCTATCTATCTATCTATCTATCTATCTATCTATCTATCTATCTATCTATCTATCTATCTATCTATCTGTCTGTCTGTCTGTCTGTCTGTCTGTCTGTCTGTCTGTCTGTCTGTCTGTCTGTCTGTCTGTCTGTCTGTCTGTCTGTCTGTCTGTCTATCTATCTATCTATCTATCTATCTATCTATCTATCTATCTATCTATCTATCTATCTATCTATCTATCTATCTATCTATCTATCTATCTATCTATCTATCTATCTATCTATCTGTCTGTCTGTCTGTCTGTCTGTCTGTCTGTCTGTCTGTCTGTCTGTCTGTCTGTCTGTCTGTCTGTCTGTCTGTCTGTCTATCTATCTATCTATCTATCTATCTATCTATCTATCTATCTATCTGTCTGTCTATCTATCTAGTCTATCTATCTATCTATCTATCTATCTATCTATCTATCTATCTATCTATCTATCTATCTATCTATCTATCTATCTATCTATCTATCTATCTATCTATCTATCTATCTATCTATCTATCTATCTATCTATCTATGATACTGTCAACCCCATTTGTGGAGTTATCACAAATAGCTTAATGTACATGATGTTCATCTATAAAGAATAAGATTTCATGTATCACAGAATTGCGCTTACACTATTGGGGGAAGAATGTAATCTCTATACAACGAAACTTGGCAAGAAAGAGTTCGTACCGAAATGTGTTATACGCTGTTACAAAAACATGTATATATTTAACGTACTTTCTAAATTATCATGTCTATCATTGCATGTGTGTATTATCTAGGGTCATCTCTTCAAGAGCAGCAGCACCAATGAATGGGCGAGATTCTTTATTCATTTTTAAGACACGTAATCAAGCTTTATTAAATTGTGAAACAAGAAAGCAGTACGATTCTAATACCATTTGATGGTCACGCATTTTCTCACTGAAAGCATTAGATAATATTACAAAACGGCCAGAATACACGGCTATAGTGGAAACCAGCTGTATCTCGTGACTTGCACTGTCTTTGTGACTGTTCTTTAGTCCCCTGCGAGTAAAGCGATGTTCGAAATTACCGATTATCTTTCACAAGAGAACTAATGAAGGTACATGTTTAGTTGTACTGATTATGACATACGTACAAAGAAAAAAAAAGTGGAAGCAAAGTTGACTTGCTGGAGGCAGGGGTTTTTCACCCATTTTAGTTTCCTTATAATAATGTCACAGTTACTGTACTGTAGTTAAACGAGGCTCCGCCATGATGGTCTAGTGGTTATCAGGTATTCGGCTGCTGACCCGCAGGTCGCGGGATCGAATCCCGGCTGCGGCGGCTGCAGTTTCGGTGAAGGCGAAAGTGCTGTAGATTCGTGTGCTAGAGTTGGGTGCACGTTAAAGAACCCCGGGTGGTCAAAACTTCCGGAGCCCTCCACTACCACGTCTCTTATAATCATATGCTGGTTTTCGGACGTAAAACCCCACATATCAATTATGGTATTAGGTTGCGTCAAACAAAGAAACAAGCCGTTCATAATTTCCCCGTTGTTTCGTTCAAATATTGAAGTAGAGATTCAGGCGTGCTGCGACAAAAACAAAATTCACCATATAAAGCATGACGCGACATACACGAGGACGTGGTAGAGCAGATCAGCGTGTTGAGAAAGCTGAAATCCTCGCAGTCGTGTGACAGGGGGAAAGAGAAATCTATCGCGGTGCACGGACCGTGCAGGTGCTCCACCAAGCATGGCCTTGATCGGCGTAATCTCGTCCAGCCGTGGTCGGAATTCGCACCAGGCCCATTGAAGTGCGGCCCGCGTTTCGCCCACCCTTGGGGCTGGCTGCATGGCGACGCCTTTGTGATTCAGGGAGCACGACACTCGGGCATCTGCCGTTCGTTGTGAGGCACGTTTGCTCGAGGTTATATTCTAATTGCCATGGACGCCCGTGAGGGCATCGCTAAACGCTGAATACATATTTTGTTTTGTTTTTGCCTGAAAAAAGAAGTGTGCGTTTATCGGACAGCGACAGCTGTCTACAGAGCAACAGAATGACAACTAAAACAATTGGCTTGTTTTATCTGCACCCAAAAAATGACGTGTTATGGTACTTTACGTGGCAAAAGGCCTATATGATTACAAGGAACATCGCAGTGTGGGCCTGTAGATTATTTTTGGCGTTTCAAACAGGCGCTAAATCAGAGCAGACGGATGTCTGCGCATTAGGCCCGCATGAAAGCGCCTTGACCAGGAATCTACACTGAGCCTTTTTTCCGTGACACGCTTTCCGCTAAGTGTTCGCAGTGGGTCAAGACACAGAAAGTAGAAATTAGTTCACTGTTTTGTTTTTAAATATCAATCCCTGCCGCATGCTTATCGGCACTTCAAGAACGATAGGCTGAGACACTTTTACTGAACGAAAGTTAACCAGCATTCAGTACAAAAAAAAGGCAGATTCCACGTACAGTGGAAATCGATGATATATGAAGTACGAATGGGTAAGGGCACAAATGGGTGCGTAAGGTTGATATGTAACTCGAAAATCAGCGTTGTTACGAAGTGGAGGTGAATGTTGCCGTACATGACTTACGTGTCATCATTATCATGTTTGGATGTGTCGTTTACCTTCGTGATCTATTCACGTCACGTGATGCCAAATTTAGTATATGTGGAGCTAGCGAAACGGCAGCGAGCACGATATGAGTGTGGTATGTTGTCATTTTCCTAAATAACACGCTTGTCAGCATTATCATGTTTGCACCAGTCATATACTTTCGTCATCCGTTGACGTCACGTAGCACTAATTTGGCATATGTGGAGTTAGCAAAACAGCCGCGAGCGCATCATGAAGGGCCCCATATACTGCAATGTAGCGTTGACGCTCGCGCACGCTGGGCACAGCGACACTACGTTAGCAAAACGCGAGCACTCTATAGTCTGACGCCAGGCACGGCCAGCGTCCGTCGGCGAGGCCCGACGGTAACCGGTGCGAAATGCGCCATGCTGCATTTCGTGGTGATGCGTTACCCAGACAACACTGCGTCTCCCTGTTTTCGTGACGGAGGGACGGCGGACGTGCTGAAACGCGCATGCGTCAAAGCAACGCAGCGTGGTGCGCACCTGCGAATGTATAAGACTGGCGCCTGGCATGGCAACGCCGGCGTGACGCGACGACATGAACGCCGGCGAGCACGCGCACCATGTCACGTCGAAATGTATTGGCGCCTTGAGTGTGGTATGTAGCCATGTTCTCACATGACACGCATCTCATGATTATCATGTTTTCTCCAGTCGCATACCTTCGTCATTCAATGACGTCACGCAATACAAAATTATGCGCATGTGAAGCTAGCAAAATGGCCGCGAGCGCATCATGAGTGTGGCATATAGTCATGTTGTTACAAGACACACATGTCAAGATTATCTTGTTTGGATGGGTCATTTACCTATGTCGTTCGTTCGCGTTGCGTAATACTGAGTTCGGTACATGTGAAGCTAGCGAAACGGCCACGAGCGCTTCATGAGCGTAGCATGTAGTCATGTTGCTAAATGAGACGCACCTCATGTTTATCATGTTTGCACCGGTATCGTACATTCGTTGTCTATTGACGTCCCGTAATACCAAATTAGGTATAGTTGAAGCTAGCGAAACGGCCGCCAGCGCATCATGAGCGTGCCATGTAGTCATGTTGTTACATGACACGCATTTCAGGATAGTCATGTTTGCACCAGTCACATACCTTCGTCATCCATTCACGTACCGTAATAGCAAATTTGGTAAATGTGACGCTGGCGAAACGGCCGCGAGTGCATCATGAGCGTGGCATGTAGTCATGGTGTTACAAAATCATGTCAGGATTTCCATGTTGGGGTCGGTCGCTTGAGTTCGACATGCAATCATGTCATACCACACCAGTTTTGCAACATGCCATGTGAACGAAACCACCGCAAGAGCTACAGGACCCTGCAATGTAAATTATGACAATAATGACATAATGTTTATGAATTTAATGTAGTGACTAGTCAAATATGTTCTTCATACAGTCATGTTATGTCAAAGCAAGTTTGGCATTGATACTATTATCGAAATGGCCAGGAGAGCTAAATGTAGTAGGCAGCTAGCTAGCTAGCTAGCTAGCTAGCTAGCTAGATAGATAGATAGATAGATAGATAGATAGATAGATAGATAGATAGATAGATAGATAGATAGATAGAAGATAGATAGATAGATAGATAGATAGATAGAGAGATAGATAGATAGATAGATAGATAGATAGATACGCTCAAAGTCACCGAAGTTCGCTAAGAAATGCTTCGCATTTAAAAAAAAGAAAGACAGGCGAGATTAGCGGCGTTTATCAAAGTCACAAAAGGTAAATAAATAGGTTGTTAAGATATCTAACAAGCGAGATCGCTTACATGCATGAGTGGAGATATATTCAAAAGTGGAGATTCCTTAATTATTCAATCCCTTCAATAATTGAATGGGCCGCTTTAATTCTGTGAGAGTTTATCAACGTTTACGCCCTTGAAAAGGATATGGGCAGTAATATATAGTCTCTCTGGGAAGATCCGCTCCCACAGGCCATTCGAAGCACTCGCTTTGAAACAAGGGAAAGATTTGCAAACCCTTGCAGAGGATTTCGCAGACGGGTACACATCTGGCAGATCAGCAGGAGTGGCGATTCCTCCGTCACCCGAGTGTTTTTACACGATAGATACGCCATTCACCTTTCGAGAGCTGGATATGGCACTTAGCAAATTAAGAAGACGCTGTGCCGTGGATCCCGATTTAATCAGCAAACAAATGCTGACAAATCTGCCATATGAGCGAAAAAGGGCCCTTTTGGACTTATTTAATCATGTCTGGAGCACGGAAGAGATCCCAGTTGTTTGGAACACTGCATGGGTGGTGCCAGTCCTGAAGTCCGCAAAGGATCCTGCGAGCCTCGCATCATATCGACCGGTATCTCTTACATCATGCGTATATCTAAGTTGATGAAAAGATTAAGTAGTAGTAGTAGTAATAGACTTTTATTCAGCCAAACTTACAGGCCGAGCATTTCGACCGCCTGTGCGATCAGTCGACGCTGTTCTTCCCCTTCGGTGCCGATCCAGTCGAGCCAGGAGGTGATGGAAAGAGATGGGGGAGGGTAATAGCTGGATTGCTGAGCATTTGAGCAGTAAAACAGGCAGTGTGACAGGTCAAATGGGAGGGACAATTAGGACAGCAGGAGTTAGACCTATATTTATAAAGGAAAAGGCGAGAGGGGGTTATCAAGCAGTTCATTTGGATGTGCCATAGAGTTCGAGCCTCGAGCGCAGTGAGTGATGGATTAGGGGGAGGGTAAAGACGCTTGTCGAGCCAGAGCTGGCGATATACCTCCTTGATAGTGTGACGCAAGGAGATCTGCCCATCGTTATTCGCGGAGCTCTCACTGTCTTCCGAAGGTGTGGGCCAGGGAATGAACGGTGCCTGGTGCAATATATCGCGGGCAAGCTGATGAGCTAGCTCATTGCCGTTACTACCCGAATGCCCAGGAACCCAGCGGAGGAAGACAGTGGAGGGTTGAAGAGCAGAGGCCGCTCACTCGACCTCCTGTTGAAGAGCAGGGGGCAACGTGTTGTTCTGTATGTGACGGATGGCGGCAAGAGAGTCGGAGTAAATCGTATACTCGGGGAGAGAAGGGAGAGAGGAAAATGACTGCATGGCATGGACCATGGAAAGGACCTCGAGCGAAAGTACATTTGGCGGGTGTAAGTATGGCCCGCTGGCGTGCGTGTCAGGTGCCGAAAGGTGTGGATGGTAGATAACGTAGCCACACGAGCCCCGAGGAGCCATGTATGAGGCATCCGTGTAAGCAACTCCCTGTGTAGAGAGAGGAGGAGAATGATGCTGTGCTGCCGCATGACGCCGGCCGGCGTGAAGAACGGGAGACATATTGGATGGGAGGGGAAGGATGCGAACGTTAGAAGCAGCGGTGCTAGCGGCAGAAGGCAAGGTGGGAACGGAAACGGGAATGTGAGGGATACCAGCTTGGGCTAATAGCCATTGGCCTTGACGAGTGAGAGAAAGACGGGCAATCTGAGAGTCGTGGTGCAGAGACATAAGAGAACGTAATGGATAGAAGAGGCCTGTGGCAAAGAGCTTAGTGGTAGAGGTAGTGAAAGGGAGGTTTAGAGCTGCCTTGTAGAGGCCTAATAGAGCTCTTTCGAGTGTGTTGAGTTGCGTTTCGGTGAAATGAACGTAGGGTACAAAGTACAAGAACTTGTTAAGGGCAAGCGCATGTGCAACCCGGCACGCATGAGCCTCGTGGAGCCCCGACTGCCGAGTGACAACGCGTCGCAGGAGGTGGGTCACCGAGTGGCAAGTCCTAACAGCGTGATGTAGGTCCTGCGCGTTCTTTGTCGCGCGGAAAGGGAAGCCAAGAACTTTGGATTGCTGAACAGTGGGGATGAGAGAGCTAGAAAGATGTAGGGAGATGAGGGTATTGTGGGAGCGCTGGTACGCAGACCGGTTTAGCAAAAGTAGTTCACATTTCTCCGGTGCAGGGGACAGGCCAGCAGTAGCGAGAAAGGAAGCGATAAGGTCCAGGCTACGTTGCAAAGTATCCTGCACGTGGCCGGGACATCCAGACGTACACCAGAGAGTGACGTCGTCTGCATAAAAATATGGTGGAGGTCAGGTATTTGGGACAGTTGGGAGGCAAGGGGGGCCATAGCCATATTGAATAGAGTAGGAGATAGTACGGCACCTTGAGGAGTGCCGCGGGTGAGGGAGTGTGGGTTGGACAAATGAGTATCGACTTTAAAGCGAGCAACTCGATTGGAAAGAAATGATCGGATGTAAGAATACATGCGGGAGCCACATGACAGGGAGGAGAGCTTAGCGAGTATGTGGTCATGACTCACGCCATCGAATGCCTTCCGTACATCGACGGTTACAAGCGCATGGATCTGACTACGAAAAGGTGAAAGAAAAGTATGCTGAAGAACAAGGAACATGTCCTGCGCACAAACGTGGCGTCGGAAGCCAATAAGAGAAGGAGGGAAAAACTCTTTCGCCTCAATAAAATCAGACACTCGAGTCAAGGCCATTCGCTCAAGAGTCTTGCCAACGCATGACGTCAAAAAGATAGGGCGAAGGTTAGAGTGAGATGGAGGTTTGCCCGGCTTCGGAATCATGCAAATTAGAGATGATGTCCAAGAGCTTGGAAGACAGACGCTGTTCCATGCTTCGTTGAATGTGTTTAAGAGAAAGTCCTTCGCGTTGTCGGGGAAATTACGTAATGAAGTATATGTTATCTCATCCTCACCGGGTGCTGAGCGGGTAGATTGAGTGGCTAAGGCAGCTTTCAGCTCCCTGAGCGTGAATGGGCGGTCCAGGTCTGGGTTAGCTTGGCCACAGTAATCTGGGTAGGAAGGTGTGAGGGGGGGTGGGAGATACAGAGATTTTAAATTTTCAAACACATCAGATGGAGTCCCTTGAGCGAGAGCTTTAGCTAGGGTGGGAGCAACGGCAGACTTGGCACCTAAGAGAGACCTAAACAGAGACCATGTAGAGCGCGAGTGCAGTGTGGAGTCAAGGCCATCACACAGCGTGTTCCAACGAGAGTGCTCGAGAGAAGTGCCGTAATCGATAATTTCAGCCCACAGAGCATCAATTCGGTAGGAAAGTTGAATGTTGTGTGGCTGGGAGCGGAGAGCGCGTTTCAAACGTTGATGACATCGCCATAAGTGGAGGAAGCGAGGATCAGGGTCAGAAATCGGCAGTTGAAAACGAGTGCGGCGACTACAGGATGTCATTGCTGCGGAGATCCGCGACGTCCAGTCGTCGTAAGTTTTAAATGAGTCAGACAAAAGGTTATTACGGAATGCTTCCCAGTGAGTGTGAGCTACTCGTTGTTTCCGCCTATTGTGGGAAAGAGGGGTGGTGATGTGTATGAGAAAGTGATCACCGAACAAATTTTCAGCGGACACCTGCCAGTGAAAAGGAAGGGAACTCCGAGAGAACGTGAGATCGGGTGTAGTGGAACGCTGTGAAACAGTGCCCGCTCGAGTAGGGGTGTCAGGAGCATTAAGAAGGTTGAGGTGGCGTTCCTGGGCGAGGCAGTGTAGAAGGTGACCTGGTTTGAGTGTTTGGGGGTAACCCCAGAGCCTATGAGGAGCATTAAAGTCACCCCCAAGGAGGATATGGGTGGTCGATGGAAGGGAGTGCAGGAATTCGCCAAGAGCACTAAACAAAGAGGACGTGACAGAGGGGTTGTAAAATGACATCAGAGCGAGAGAAATACGGGTAGATGGTTGGTAATAGACCACACCAACTAAATGTTTCAGGAGGGGGGAGGGTACGTCTAGTGGTTCAACGAGAACGTCATTGCGTACATAAATGGACGCAAGTGGCTTTCCCGTCGTAGCGTGATATTCACGGTAGCCCGGGACGGCAAGGGTCATCCGAGTCTCCTGTATAAGGAGAAAACAGGGTAATGTTTGGCGGGTGAGAAGATATTGGTGGAGAGGGGTCCTATTATGACGAAAGTTGCAGCAGTTCCACAGCAAAATATTGAGGTCCTTTTCACGCGCCATCTAGGTCTTTGAAGTAGAGGAAGCGCCTACGCGTGCCCGTTCTTTCTTTTTTGCCGAGGGAAGTGACTCTTTCAGTGAGTTAAGCATATAGGTGAAAGATTCCAGTTGCTTAGATTGAGTTTCGAGGGTCGTGAGAATCCGGACAATATAATTTTCCAGCTGGACCAAACGAGTGTGATGCGCAGTGGTGGTGGTTTCGACCATGTCGGCCAAGTTGGTTACATGGGAGCTGGAGGTCGGGGCGGTGAGTGTGGTGAGTTGCTTATTTAGCTCCGTGAGTTGAGAGGTAAGAGAGGATGTGGTAGTTGCGAGTGTCTGCGTCAGTGCGAGTATTTTCTGTTGTAGCTCATCTGGACGCGTTGTTGCTCGCGCTGGTTGGACTCCAACATAGCCAGTCGCAGATCGAAGGAGCGGCTCTCGTTACTTAAACATGGTCAAGGTGTGTTTGATGAAGAAGTGCACATGGGAGGTGTACCCTTAACCTTAGCGGCGTATGAGCCCGGGGGGGATGTTGCGGGAGGTGATAGGAACTCATGCGCTGAAGAGGAGGGCGGTGAAGGCTGAGTGGCTCGGCGCATGGCTGTGCGACGAAGAAAAGCTGCTTTGGCGCAGTCGCGTTGCTTAGCTAGAAGATACGGGCAGGTGGAGTCGAGAGATGAGTGGGTGTTGACTTGGCAATGGATGCACCAGGGTTGGGCGCAAACGTGAGCATCGGGTTCTGCTGGTAGAGGAGACGCACAGCGGCGGCACTTGGCCGAAAGGCTGTGTTGGGGGCATTGATGAGCACGGTGCCCTATAGGAAGGCACCGAGTGCAAGTAGGGGGCTTGGGTTTATGTGGACGGTATCGGATAGAGACGCGTTTGAAGTACACAAAGCGAGGGATGATGGTTCCAGCAAATGTTATGAGGACGGATTCAGTGGAGCCCATCATACGTGCAGCGAGTATATATGAAGTAAAGGATTCGAGATCATGCAAGAGCTGAGATGTTGTGAAGTGACCACCGACGTTGTGTATGACGCCGAGACATGATATTGGAGGACTGGGGGCATAGGGCTTAATGGTAATCGGCTTACCATTAAGTTCCAGACTTGTGAGGGAGAGTAGGCGGTGGGCAGTGCGAGGTGAGTGCGTTTTCAGAAACACAAGGCTCTGAGCAGGTTTGGCTTGAAGGGTGACTTCCGCACTGGTCTTCGGAGAGAGATTTGCGGCGGCTATGATGGTAGAAAGCAGGTCATAGAGAGGCAGTTTCGGCGTGAGTGCTCCAGGTAAAAGTTGGATTCCGACGGTGATGAGCTCGGAGCGGGGGCGGGCGGTCGAGGCAGGTGTTCGATTGGCACTAACGGTGTTCCAGCTGCCTTCAGGGGATGGCGTATTGTCTTCGTTGACCTGCGATGCCGTGAAGTCCATTTCCGTCGATAAGTCGTCAGCTGAAGTGATGGAAGGCAAAACTTCGGCGATGAAAGGAACGACGCTCGTCGAAACGCGCTTGTCGACAGACTCGGAATTTCCAATGGGTAGGCCAGACGCAGGTAAGGTGGGGAGAGCAGCAGGCGTGGTTGATTGCAACGCCAACGCTGCATTACGGCTCTCGGGCTCCGGCGTTTGCGTGGCTATGAAGCTGAGAGTAGCAGAGACGCCACCAGCGTTGCACGTTGCCGGACCGTGCGCGCTGTTGAGGAACGCTTCATGTTGCTGTATTGTTGTCGGCGCGGGGCTGGTGACATTGCCAGATGTTGACAGCGGAGGCACGGCTGTATCAGCGGTACGACCGGAGGAGGCTGGGCTTACCGACAGGGCGTAGTTGTCGTTGGTGTCGAGTGCTGGGCGGGACTCTGCATCGTGGAGGTGCAGGCACGGCGCGTTAGGGTTAGCGCGGCACTGCGCCGCTTCGTACTTTTAAAGGGGCCTGGGGGGGTCAGCTTGGGGTCAGACCGGGGCCCGGATGGTGTCGGCGTGTCCCAGAAGTCTTCTAGAAGGAACAGTGAGCTTGTCCAGACACGGGCGGGGCCCGGTAAAGGGCCAAGAACACGTGAAAGTGGAACACTGTATGCGGCCAGCCAAACAAAACGGCGCCACCTGGCGGTCTCTCCAAAAGAATAATATGTACAAGATTAACTTGGTACCTTGAACAAGGAAGACGAAGGCCATCGTGTATGACGGGATTTCGTCCACGACTGAGTGCCCAGGACAGTGTTTTGGACCTATTAAGCCACATCGAGCACCACCACGTCAGTAGACTCTCGACACTCGCCGTTTTCACGGACGTTGCCAAGGCATATATATGATTGTGTGCTTCAGGCAGGCATCGTGAACCGGCTCCAAGCCATGGGTGTGTCGGGAAATGCTCTGCGGTTCGTACATGAATTTCTCAGAGACCGATGTGTCCGGGTTAAGCTTGGAAATGTAACGAGCGAAGAGAGACGCATTTCCCTCGGCGTCTCACAGGGAAGTGTTCTATCTCCCCTGCTTTTTAACGCTGTCCTGGCCAGCCTTCCGGACATTCTGCACTTTGTCTGAAAGCAGTTAAAATATCCATCTACACCGATGACATTTGCATTTGGATCTCGTGGTACCAGCACAAACATTTGGCCCGGATAGTACAGAGCGCTATTTCAATCATTTAGCATCACTTGTTGACACTTGGCTTATCTTTATCAGTGAAAAAATCGGCCTCCATGCTCTTTCCGGGAGCCAGACGGAAGTGAACATGCTGGTCGCTGAATATTCGAGGCCACTCAATTCGTTGTGCAACAAGTGCCCGTTTCCTGGGCATTACCATCGAGAACACGCTATTATGGTGACGTGAGGTTCATGGTATAGTCACTGCGTCAGTGCAAAGGATCAATGCTCTTCATCGCATGGAAGGGTATGTTGGGGCACCAATCCTATGTCCATGCTTAAATTGAATGTTGCGCTTATAACAAGCCGCATTCTTTATCAGCTGCCCCTGATATCACCAGCATCTAGCCAGTTCGAACGCCTAAAGGCAGTGTACAGAAATGGTATTCGCTTGGTGACGGCAGTTCCTCAGGCGGCTTCAAACACGAAGGTCACCAATGAAGCCGAGTCTCTTCCACTCCGCCTTTTGGCGTCTCATGCCTTATTGACGCAGCTGTCAAGACTAGGCGAGTCCTTCGCAGGCACGGCGCTTCTCCGGCGGCTAAGAGCAAGAACTGGCTCAATTTTCAACGCGGCACTGAACCCATTTCAATATTTAGGCTTGAAACTACCTAAACAGCGCCCTATGGACCCGCCATGGTCTTTTGTGGATGTTGCGTGCAACTTCAGCGTACCCAAGCTACCAGCTAAGCGCACCATTCCAGCCGTGGAAGCAAACTTTCTTGTGCTGGACCATTTACGCAACCTGTACCGCCGCCAGCTACAAGTGTAAACCAACGGATCAGTCTGCACACAAACGGACAGCTGCGCAGCGGCTTTCTGCATACGCTGCCTTGGCGTGTCATGGTTGGGCCGCCTGGATCACGTGGTCTCATCCACAACAGTAGAAAGCGTTTCGATCATGGCGGCTTTGCGAAAATCGCGATCCTTTTTTGCACGATATGCGTTACTGCTGACGGACTACAAATCGGCGCTATAATGACTGCATCGCGGCCTACCTAAAGAAAAGCTCACCAGGCAATGTCTGGCACTAATTAAACACCTAGTTGGCAAGAGTTTTAATATAAAGTTTCAGTAGATCCTATCCCATGTTGGCATTGAAGGCAATGAAAAGGCTAATGCCCTTGCATGCGAAGCACGGACATCTGTTCCAAAAGTAAGAACTCCAAAGACTTACCAGAACAACAAAGATGTGATACGCAATCATTTCAAGGCGATCTACAAGTTTCCACACCAAGCATGTGTAATTAATGGACTTTCTCGTGAACAAGTGACGCTGTTGACGAGAAAGCGTTGCTGTTCACGCTGTTCATGATTGACTGATATGTGGGATTTAACGTCACAAAACCACCATATGATTATGGCTGGAGGGTCGAACGTTCCGGCACGCTAAAATTGATTGCTCCGAAAGCAGCCGGCCATTAAGTCGTGCTAACATTGCCGAAAGTTGTTGTCTTTGGAAGCTAACATGAGGATAGTCAATACACCCCGGCCTGGTTATTCAAGACTGGGAGATGCGCTTCCCCGTTCCTGTGCCTTCTGCTGTGACATCGGGGATATTGAACATTTCATTTTGCTTTGCCCACAGTTTGATGTGCAAAGAGCAGCGATGATCTGCATCTTGCAAAAAGGCTGTCATAGGCACCGGACAGTTGATAACGTCATTTTACCTGAAGACCCCAAGGCAACTAGAAGGAACGTGCAACAAACTTTGTTGGTCTTGCTGCGAGACACTGGGCTGTCTGACACGTGGTGACAATTTCCAAATTCAGGAGATGCTCAGACGGAACAATTGCCGGCCATGCAGGCCAGGCTAACCCCGCCTGCTGCAACACCACCACAACCACCACCACCACCACCTCCACCATCCCTTAATTATCTCCACTCTTGCATAAAATTAAATGCAACAGCGAAGCGTCATGACGTGGAACGCGTGGTTCTTCGCCCAGCTAAAGCCATCAGGTATGTATGCACATGTAGGTTAACAAAGGTTATAAAACAACAACAACAACAACAACAACAACAACAACCGCTGCAGTCTGTCAGGCCAAGAATTTAAGAAGTTCGTTAAATAGGATGTTTTCAAGAGTTACGCACTATAATTTTTGTTTCCTTAGTATCATCACCACTTAGCACCAAAGTGGTGACCGCGATGACGAATGATTATTTGTTCGGATTCGGGCGTACGTACGATTCAAGTGAACTGTCTGGTGGTTAAAAAGTTAGATTGCCAAGATCTGTTTGCCGCTCCATCCAAACGACCCTCAAGACCACGCGTTCAGCACGCTGTATGAACTGTGGTACTTTTGATCAATTACATTTAGGCTTTTTGGGGTCGCAGGGCTTTGCAGTTTTTTAAACGTCGGCCATGCGCATATTTATGTCACATAGGCTTGCTTTGCTGTTCCCGCTGTCATTTTAGTCTCTGCGGTTCACCTAATAGCGTAGACTGGCGCGCATGGAAGTTTATGCATCAATTCAACGAGGATAAGATCAGGGCCAGGAGTGACTGAATGTTTGTTGCGTTTTACTCTTACTGGCTTGCTGTGGAGAGGTTGAGGTTTATATTGCTATATGCATATATATTGATAATCTAGGGGGCGACGCGCGTGTGTGCCTGACGATGAAGACGAACGGTTGTCTCCGCTCGATCGCTGGTAAACCGGTCACGCCATTACCGCTAGTTTTGAATACATCTAACCCCCAGCCTCGTCGATACGCCGTATCTTCTTTTTCGTAACATATTTGGTCGAGGTGGAACGTTCCCTGTCTTCACCACAAAGCTTCGCAGTGGTCGTACCGTTCAGTCTCTGGCCATGGCTACCCATAACAACACCCCGTCAGCGTCTCCACCTGTAGCTCCAGCCACTACATACCTGACAATACCCACCCCCCGTGATCCCAGTACATTCTCCGCACAACCTGGGTTTGACGTTGACTACTGGCTCCGTATATACGAGCGTGTTAGCCAGACACACCCATGGGACCCTACCATGATGCTCGCCAACGTAATATTTTACTTGGACGGCACCCCACGGGTCTGGTTCGGCGCCCTTGAGCCTGAGCTCACCAGCTGGGATAAATTCAAGGAGAGACTACTCGACATCTTTGGGGACCTGTCCGGTTGCCAAATGGAAGCGCGAAAAGAACTCGCCACTCGTGTGCAGTCCTCAACTGAGTCGTATGTCTCGTACATACAAGATGTGCTCGCGTTGTGCCGAAAAGTGGACGAGCAAATGACAGAGAGTCACGAGGTGGGTCACACACTCAAGGGTATCGCGGACGACGCCTTCAACTTGCTCGTATAAACCAACGTTACGACCGTAGATATATTTATCAAGGAATGCCGCCACTTCAAAATCGCCAAAAGCCGCCGTGTTCTGCCTCAATTTACGCGGCTACTAAACACGGCTCTTACATTCACCTGCACTGATCTCGGTGCTGCACCACCCATGCAGGACAGCGTGACACAAATAGTTTGACAGGAGCTTGACGCGTCAAGTCCGGCACCATTTCCTCCACATCCGCTCGACCATTGCGCCACACACACGCCTCCGGCAGTCTGCGTTATTGAAGCCGTCGTGAGGCAGGAAAGCGCAAAGCTAGGTTTGCCTGTGGCCTGCTCTGTCTCCCGACCCACCTCCAGACCAATGACAATAAATGCACCATGCCATGACTCACATTTTGTTCCGCGATCCCGCAATCCGGTGGAATGGAGAACTGCAGACGACAAACTGATCTACTTCCGCTGCCACCGAGTTGGCCATATCTCCCGCTACTGCCGCAGCACTACCCCTCATAGCTACCCCTCAGTAACTAAAGGTCCAACCTTCATTCCGGGAGCATTTAACTCGCCATGTGTCTTCTGGGGATACTAACAAGATTCTTCCAAACGAAAGCAACTCAAAAAAAGCTTTGGAAGACGTCGGCTTTACCCTCCTCTACACACCAGGTCAATACACAGGATTGGTGATGCGAATCAGAATAATACATCGCCAGACCTCACGTGGGTTAGGCACCTACCAAAAGGTACGCACTAGGACTTATGGTCTGGCAATGTTGGCAGCGACCACGTACCAATTGTGATTGCCTGGGGCGAGATTTTTGCTATGTCTAAGGAGTGTTCCTTCATTGACTGGGACAAGTATCGGTCTTATATGGACGGTTGACCTAAAACAGTCACCCTTGACGAATGTACAAAACATTTACGGGAAGCGACAAGGAAGGCAAGCAATACCTACAAAAAGATTCCTCAAAAGCCTGCAACCGATAGGCACCTCTTAAATTGTGGGAGGCATGCATAACTGCTTTACATGCATACAAGACTCAAAAATCAGCTCGCAATCGCCTGAAGCTTGAAATTTTTACGAGACAAGCATCTAAGTACACATGCAAGCTACGTAGGCAACAGTGGCAGGATTGCTGCAACCAGCTACATGGTAGGATAAACAATGAAAGGCAATGGAACATAGTCAAATCATTGGAAGGCCGGGGCAAAAGTCAAACAGCCGCTCAAAAACTGTGTTTGGCTTCCCATTCTTCAGCACCAGTCACTGTTGATACGTGCGCCAACACATTTTTTCCACAACCGGCAAGGCATCCGGAGTATTCAGTGGCCAGAGGAAAAACAAAGCAACGGCATAATGAATGCTACCTTCACAATTCAAGATCTTATAATAGCACTAAAGGAGTCAAATTGTAAAACAGCTTCGGGCCCTGATATGATTACCTACAAACAATTACAGCAACTGACAGAAAACCAATTAACGCCTCTTCTTTCCATCATCATTCAAGTATGGGAAGATGGCAATCTCCCTAAAAAGTGGAAACATTCAAATGTTATACCACTGCCTAAACCAAACAAACCTCCGACGACTGCAAGTAACCTTCGGCCAATTTCGTTAACCTCAGTAATCGGAAAGGTAATGGAGCGAATGGTAAACAAGCGCCTCACATGGATGCTAGAAAATGGGGAACGCTATCACTGCACCCAAACTGGCTTTAGACCCCACCTGTCTACTCAAGACACACTCCGGCGCCTATACGAGGACGTACTAAAGAACCCTTCACGCCCACTTGCCTTTTTTCTAAGTGAAGTTCAGTCCATCTCGGCGGGAATCTATGCCGACGACGTTACAATTTGGTGTAACACGTGAGACATCTCTACGCAACAGCAGCAACTCCAGAAGGCAATTGATGTTATCACCACTTTCCTTGACAGGCAAGGTCTCTAGATTTCACCGGAAAAGACAGAATGTATAGTTGCTCTGAAACCTACAAACCACAGCAAGCAGCAATTTATCCGATATAAAATTCAACTTACTGTGCGCAACACAAGCATACAGCGCAAAGAGCACAATAAGGTACTAGGCATTATATATCAACAAAACGCCAAGTCCACTCAATGGGTAGAAAAAGCGCTGTGCACCACGAAACAGACAACAAGAATGCTGCGAAAGTTGACAAATTGCTCCTCGGCCTATCCGAAAGTCAAATTGAAAGGCTCTCACAAATGCTCGCCCATTCAAGGCTCCTATATGGACTACCCTTCCTGCCAATCACGCCGACCCAGCTTGAAAAGCTTGAATGCATCAACAAAACATGCATTCGCATCGCCACAGGGCTACCAAAATACACCAAGTCGAAGACCTGTACGGAACAGGTCTACTTCTTCCATTACGTTACTATGTAGAGCCTGCACTGCAAGCTCAAAGTGAGCGCCTCAAGATAACCCGTCTTAGAAGAGCCATCGGAAACGAGCTAGGTCTAAGCTACCAAGACCTGCCTCACATTATACCCACCATTCCGCCAAGGGAAGATATTACCGGGACAGAAAATCGGCCGCTTCCAAAACATATGAGCTAAGCCTCGGACAATCAGCGAAGGGCATACTACGCTCTGTGGCATATTTAACACCTAAAAGTATACCTAACAAAGAAGATATAATCTACACAGATGCCTCATGCACTCTAGAAGGCTCCAACACACGAGCATTTTTCAACCTGCTTACTGCCCGAAGCAGCTGAAGAGGACGCCATTTTCGAAGCTCTAGCCCATTAAAATCAAACAGGATCATCGCCGAAAGCTACTCACATCTTCACGGATTCGCAGCAAGTGCTTCAAACACTCTAAACTAAAAGAAAGCTACCAGCGTACGCCAGGCCCATCCTGCACTATACCACCCAACATCAAGAACGATCAGTCCGGGTCCGAGTTGATTGGTTTCCTGGACACACAAAGGTACCTGGACACGAGCTAGTTCATCGACTAACCTTGCAGGATCATAGCAAGGAACAACTCGGGGATGCGAGCTCGAAGCAGGCCGCAACAATGACCAAGATGAGACCCATGAAGGCAACTACCGAGAGCGAAAGATCAACGCCGGTGGCAATTAAGGTCCAAGTTAGAAGAAGCTACAAAACACGATGCCCAACCCCCAAGATACACCCGACTCTACGAGGTCACACTCAGAAGATTGCAAACACTAAATTTCACGACAATCTCGGTCCTTCACAAGATACACCCGACAAAGTACTCCGACCCCAACTGTCACTAGTGCCACGAGCCAGCAACGATGAAGCATATCCTCTGAGAATGCCCCGTTCACGAATTAAGCCGAGCTGCTTTTATGAAAAAAGCCCAACGTACCCTGCCTCAGCTACAGCAAGACATGGAAGGGACTACCAACTGGATACTTGAAGAGCCACTCATCAGAGCCAGGCTGAACCTGTCGTTTGCTGCATTGCACACAATCGCCATTCCTTACCCTGCAGTAACAAGCTGACCAGTTTGAGTTCACCCGAGTTTTTTTTTCATGGTGCTGAAGCTAACAAGCGAGAGCACATTGTAAATAGTTCAATAAAGTTTTAAATCAATGAATCAATCATACCCGAGAGAGGTGGTTACTACCGAGAACGATTGGGTGACGCCTTAAGGAGCTTCACCCCATAAAGCACTCATAATGTTGCTGACTGCAAGAAAACTGTTGGCACCACTGAATATTTAAACTTAACTATATATTTCCCCGCCATCTTAGGCTTGCGCGGGAGAAAAGGGGGGGCAAGTCACGTAAGAGGGCAGAAGGCGAGGGGTCTGCCGCTTACAATGACGTAATAAAAAGGAGGATTCGCTGCAAGGAACCTTTACTTCCTCGAAAGTAGAATCCTGCGTGCGCATATGCACGCCATTATTTCGCTAAATATATATATATATATATATATATATATATATATATATATATATATATATATATATATATATAATAAGGGAAAGAAGTGTATACCTAAGGGCTCGTTTTTCCGTGTTTTAACACAATATTAATGAGATCTAAGAGACAGTAATGCCAAGGAATGTACAGAGGAAGTTATTAGAACCAATAGAATGTAAATAAGAAGAAAGAAAAGTGGATGAAAAAATAACCAGCCGTGAGCATATATATATATATATATATTATATATATATATATATATATAAATATATATATAAACGCGTAATTCGAAGGTCGTAGGTTCGATTCCTGCTCACAGTTGGTAATTTTTTCATCCACTTTTCTTTCTTCTTATTTACATTCCATTGGTTTCAATAACTTCCCCTGTACATTTCTTGGCATTACTGTCTGTTATATCTCAATATTGTGTTAAAACACGGAAAAACGAGCCCTTAGGTATACACTTCTTTCCCTTATTTTATATATATATATATATATATATATATATATATATATATATATATATATATATATATATATATATAGTGATGACATTTACAATCACCTACATTCAGTCTGAAACAGAAGCGCTACGCACAAAACTGCCTCGTTTGCTTCCAAGTAAGAGGTGGTACTCTCTGCAAGAATATATTTCCACCGTTTATGGCAATCACGATAACCTGAGAGTTTCGGGGGGGGGGGGGGGGCTGTGGCTTAAGCACCTAGCGAATATTTGGTACAGAGGAGGATGAAAGACAGTGAGCGCAGTGTGCAGTTGGTGTAACTTTGTGCGTTCCGAAGTTTGTACGCAGCCAACGGCAAGACTTAGTCTGCTACTGCTGCTAAACAAACTTCTCCAGCAGAATCTCAGCACCACCGAAGTTCAAATCTTGCTGTGCTGTAATTGTCCTGGTGGCTATAGCTACACCGGGGGCAATATTAAATTATTTTTATTATTTGTTTATTTTATTCAAAACACCTTAAGTACGTATAAAGAGCATAGGTTAAAGGAAGCTTACAGGTCCACATAAACGGAAATATCAGGGCAACGACAGCCTTGCTGCGCACTGTCCGTAGTTAAAGCGGCACAGACGGGGGCCTCAAAGGAACAATAACTTATCTAACACCAATGAGTCATTCACTCACGCCAAATGGCCGTGACAGCGTCAGCCGTGACCAACACGGAAAGATTCCAGCAAGACAAAATCCAAGTTCGCCGGACAACGTGCTGGCTGCCGTTTATGAAGCGTGACGGTAGAGCACACGCATCGCCACTGCGAACTTTGTGGCACCATCTCCATTTGGCCGGCGCGTCTTCGCAACTACAACTACAACTTAATTTTAAAAAAGTCCGGTGAGACATTCGGGGATTTGAGCGAATATCTCCGCTTAGGTATTAGCCACGGGCTCCTTGGCCCGCTGTACGGCCCAGGCGCTGCCCTATTCTGAAACTTTACCTGTGTCACACTCCCATAACACGTGATCACAGGTTGCTTTGGCCTCGCGAAACTTGCCGATTGATGAAAAAATTCCCAAGCATTTCCCCGAGGGTGAACATGGTTAAGTGCGAATGCACGGGGTGATGATATGAGGGGTATTTATTATTTCGCATTATTATATTTATTAATCACACTATGGTGCCTTTATGGTGTAATGGTTCCTGGGAATCGCAATTTGATCACACGGGGGAGTTTACGTTAACTCACTGGTGAATGCCAACGGATTTTAACTTTACTCCCCCTCATAGCATCACCCCGTGCATTCGCACTTAACCATGTTCATCCTCGGGGAAATGCTTGAGAGTTTTATTACTGATGATGATGATTGAAGTGTAATTAATGAATTTAGGTGTTGTTTGTCATGAAGCATTTGTACACAGATACATTATATACGAAGTATTATTTATTTACACTTCACGACGCGTCCGAACGAGCAAAGTCCAGGTCTCGCACCCTCTCCCGCGCGGCACGTTCACTGGCTGGAACGGCTTCGGTCACGTCCACTCGCCGTTGACGATTGCGAGCGGCGTCTTGACGCCGGCCTTCATCGCCCTTCTCCGCCTGACGCTTGCGTTGTCGTTCCGCTTCTTGGGCCGCGTTCGCGGCTCGATGCTGACGCCTCATCTCGGCCTCGCGAGCGCGCAGTTGACCATCCGCTGCACGCTTCGCCCGCTTGTCCTCGGCCTCGCAAGCGCGAAGCTCGGCATCCTCTGCACGCTTCGCCCGCTTGCACTCGGCCTCGCGAGCACGCAGTTCGGCATCCGCTGCACGCTTCACCCGCTTACGTTCGGTCTCACGAGCCCTTCGCAGCGCCGCCTTGTCTTTCAACGTCGGCGAAACCACCGCAGTTCCGTCACCTCCAACGACGGGTGCAGTACTGCATTCGTTGTTGATGGTAGCATTGCCTCCGGGACATCCATCGCACGACCCGCTCTCGACGGGAGACTGAGAGAGAAGGCGGGGGCGCGAGAGAGAGGGGTGCGCGCGCAGCTGCAGCGAGTGAGGAGAGCGGAGGAGTGAGCGAAGGGGGAGGGGGTATAAAGTGCCAACCACTGGCACGCGTACGCTCGCGTCTACGCGTCAAAAGCGTCAAATGCGCCTCTCGGCGTCGACGTCGGAGGGGCATACGCGAGCAGGCGCGAGGGATCAAGCCGGGCTTGACATTTCGCCTCGCGTATGCTACGTCACCATGCGTACAGTGGCGCCAACCAACCAGAGGCCGCGATGACTCCGAATTCTGTGCCTAATGGCCGCCGCTTCGAAGGCACAGCCGAGTGCTGAAAGCAAGCATGAAAACTACTCCAAACATTCCTGAATGACCGCTTCGTAATCTAGAACGACAACGAAACGACGAACGACTGCGAGTGCTACCAGCGTGACGCGGTTTCGTGCCGAGTTCGAGCGACGCCGACAAATCCAGCGAATGCCGGCCGGCTCTGCTAGCGCCGGTCCCGTGTGCGATCGTCGGCCGAGCGAAAGGAGCATGTCGGTGTTCTTGTGCTTTGATCTCTGACTTTCTGTGCTAAAAACGAGTGTAAACAGACTTCGTATGTTCGAGGGTTTGAGCGTGAGCCCTCGCCTACCGCGGAGGCAATTCAGATCGGTGTCATCTGCATCCAGCGCAGGCCTCTACCATCTAGTTCGTATGAACCAGCACATGCGAGGCACATCGGCTGAAAAAACTCTACGGTAGCTTCCGTCGCAACATAGACACCATATACGACGCCCGAAATATCGCGTAGTTCATACGGAGGAGTTTTTATCTGCACTGTGTTTGTTTTCAACATCGGTATTCATCATCGCTGAAAGCGAACCTCGCACTAGTCAACACATTTCCGTGATGTGAAAACGTACGTACTTATATAAGTGTATTCGCGAATTGTATGACGCGGAAACATTCGTTGGCTTCGGTGTTAATCGTTTTCGTGTGTTGCCGAGCTAATAACAAGCGTGCGCTGGTTGGTAGCAGTGAGATGTGACTTCGTGTCGGGTACCAGTGACGCTGACACATTGAGCTGTCAGCGGTCTCATTTCCATTCACGTACAAGACAGAAACTCGAGCGTGCGTTGCTGTGGTGATCGAAAAAGAAAGTTGCATGGTTAAGTACTGCTGGTATTGCCTGCTATTTCACTTCTCGCTTCTTCTGCTTCTCTGCCACGCTCAGTAGCACATACGTTGTTTGGAGGCGTTCTAACACACACATTCTTAATTTATAGTTCGTTCTGATACTCATAGCTATAGGCATACAATGGCGCTTCTCCGTCGTTTTACAGTTTACTATAACATAACACGCGTTCTGTTTACAGCTGGACAGATAACTGAAAACCTTGTGAAAAGCACCTGATTTGAAATCAGCTGCACGATGACACGATTGTTGGAAGAGAAAATCACCACATGTATGCTCAGAATGAATGAAGGTGCACTAGTATGGTACTGCACTCTGTATAGAAGAAATGCAAAAAGTACCTCATGTGACTTATGAGACCTTTCAGAGCTGTGCATGTATTTATCTGTTCCTCCAGACTGTAATGAGCTGAAGATATTCGATGGTTCCGAACATTGAATATTTGTGTGTGTTTCCAAGGAGTCCTTCATTTCTGTTCAGTTTTTTATTATATGCAATAACTTGGATTACATATACGCATGCACTTAATCATATTTATTTTAGTTCTGTTGGAAAACTTGCCAAAACTTCTGTACGGTGCTCTGGTGCAATCCTTTGATCGGTATCTGTCCATCAAAAATTTTTGGCATGCTTTATTGCACTATAGGGTATTTTGACAATTGATGACATGTGAAAGCCACAGTGCTTGGCTGTAATCTCAAAACCAATGTCTGTCTCATCAAGAAGTGTCAGATGCACTTTGTAGATGTTAAAGGATATTTAAACTGCCAGCAAAGTGCTGAAGTCTTCAACACAGCACTGATCCACAATCACCATCCAGCTTAGAAGTCATTTGTAGAGCTCTCTAACACGTTCAAATAAAGTTATCAAACACTGGATTGATTTACTTGGTTTGATTCCTAATACCAGTGTGTCTGACTTTTTGCAGGCACTTGTATTATAATAATGTCCTATTTCTCTCATTTATTACAGGGGTACACTCAAGGGTAGTGATATTTGTTTACCTTGGCACACTTAATGTGATATTACTGTTTAAATCCTTTCATTTTGTATATATGTACGCCACTTTTGCAGTAGCCTCACAGTGAGCAGCCGTATTTGAAAATAAATAAATATACCATCCGAAAGTGTTCAACGCTGTGCTCGGTTCCAATCTGGTCACTAATATGTGTTGCATCATGATGTGTCAGGTGTGTTTTATTGCATTGGAGAACATTTTGGCTGCCTTTCATGAAGGGTTCAGTTCCAGTATTATGACCGATATCTGTGACTTCATGAAGAGTTGGGCGTCATTTGTCATTTTAGAGAATACTTTGACTAAAGACAACGTCTAGAAGTCTTCCATACAGGGTTAAGTTTCAATATTATGATCGATATCTGTGACTTCATAAACAGTTGTGTGTCGCTTGTCATTTTAGAGAATACTTTGACTGAAGACAATGTCCAGAAGTCTTCCATTAAGGATTCAGTTCCAATATTATTACCGATATCTGTGACTTCATGAACAGTTGGGTGTCGTCTGTCGTTTTAGACAAAACTTTGACTTAAGACAACGTCCAGAAGTCTTCCATTAAGGATTCAGTTCCAATATTATGATCGCTATCCGTGACTTCATGAACATTTGGGTGTCGTTTATTGTTTTAGAGAATACTTTGACTAAAGACAGCGTCCAGCAGTCTTCCATACAGGGTTCAGTTCCAATATTATGACCGATATCTGCGGCTTCATGGACAGTTGGGTGTCGTCTGTCGTTTTAGAGAATACTTTGACTAAAGGCAACGTCCAGAAGTCTTCCATACAGGGTTCAGTTCTAATATTATGACTGATATCTGTGACTTCATGAAGAGTTGGGTGTCGTTTTAGAAAATACTTTGACTAAGACAACGTCCAGAAGTCTTCCATACAGAGTTCAGTTCCAATATTATGACCGATATCTGTGATTTCATGAACAGTTGGGTGTCGTCTGCCGTTTTAGAGAATAATTTGACTAAAGACAACGTCCAGAAATCTTGCATTAAGGTTTCAGTACTGGTATTATGGCCGATATCTGCGGCTTCATGAGCACTTGGGTGTCGTCTGTCGTTTTAGAGAATACTTTGACTAAAGGCAACGTCCAGAAATCTTCCATACAGGGTTGAGTTCCAATATTAAGACCGCTATCTGTGACTTCATGAACAGTTGGGTGTCGTTTGTAGTTTTAGAGAATACTTTGACTAAAGACAGCGTCCAGCAGTCTTCCATACAGGGTTCAGTTCCAATATTATGACGATATCTGTGATTTCATAAATAGTTGGGTGTCGTTTGTCGTGTTAGAGAATACTTTGACTAAAGACAACGTCCAGAAGTCTTGCATTAAGGTTTCAGTTCTAATATTATGACCGATATCTGTGACTTCATGAACAGTTGGGTGTCATTTGTAGTTTTAGAGAATACTTTGACTAAAGACAACGTCCAGAAGTATTCCATACAGGGCTCAGTTCCAATAATTATGACCGCTATCTGTGACTTCATGAACAGTTGGGTGTCGTTTGTCGTTTTAGAGAATAATTTGACTAAAGACAACGTCCAGAAACCTGCATTAAGGTTTCAGTTCTAATATTATGACCATTATCTGTGACTTCATAAACAGTTGTGTGTCGCTTGTTGTTTTAGAGAATACTTTCACTAAAGACAACGTGCAGAAGTCTTTCCTTAAGGATTCAGTTCCAATATTAAGACTGATATCTGTGACTTCATGAACAGTTGGGTGTCACTGTTGTTTCAGAGAATACTTTGACTAAATACAACGTCCAGCAGTCTTCCATACAGTGTTCAGCTCCAATATTATGACGATATCTGTGACTTCATGAATAGTTGGGTGTCGTTTGTCGTTTTACAGAATACTTGGACTAAAGACAACGCCCAGAAGTCTTCCATACAGGGGTCAGTTGCTATATTAAGACCGATATCTGTCACATCATGAAGTGTCAGGCACAGTTAGTTGCATTAGAGCCCATTTCGACTATGGAAAATGCCCGAAGGCATACTACGCAGTATTTGTTTCCTATCTTATGGCCAATATTAGTTGTATCAATAAGAACCAGGTGTGCTTTGTTGCATTAGAGGATATTTCGAACACACACATCAGCCGAAAGTCTGCTACTCTGGCCTCAATTGTAGTCTTATGACTGACTTAAATCTGTCAAATCATGAAGTTGCAGGCGTGATTATTAAGTTGACTGATATAAACTATTTTGTGTATATATACTGAAGGTACCAGCATATGCAAGATATTGTTAGTAACTTTGGTAGTGCACGTATAGAAACCCGGTGGTTTGTAAATCTGATCAGGAGGGCAGCCACGCCTCATTCACCGCAGAGAGGAGGGGGGAAGAGCTCAATGTCAACTCCATATATTAACATAATAAAGAGGGGGTGCTAAGTCAGCCCTGGGAAGGGGCACTGGGACAAACTTTTGCCCCCCCTCCTTAAGGAGAACCCTACACACCCCTATGATAGACGTACAGTATGCTAGACGCGAATGTTCATTCGCGGGAGCGGCGCACGCACCGATGTTAATTTCTGGTGCATACCGCTGTAGTAACTTTGGGCACTGAAATGTCAATTACTTCTAAAATAGTATAAACTGTGGTGGTTGAAGCACTATCAACTTGTTAACGTGTTTTCATATCCTCTAAAACATACATTCCCGCTCCAGTTGAGAACGTGCCGTTCTGTGCTGAACTTGGACAGTTCTAAGCCAAAAGGTCAAGCAACATTGTGCATCGGCCTTGGACGCGTGGGCGTCAACGTGGTCGACGCGTGCCAATAGTTGCGCGCCCTTTTCCTCCACAGGCGCGACTAGACGCTTTTGACGCGTAGGCGCGTGCATACGCGTGCCAGTGGTTGGCACCCAAGGCGCGTTACTGACACCGATATCAGCGTCGCGTCCGTGGCTTATTCGGTAGAGCGTCGCGCTGCGGCCCGCCAAGTCCTCTTTCTTTTGAAGATAGAAAGAAGACTGTGGACGCTGCCGACGGCGGTGGATGGTTTGGGGTCGCTTATAAAGTGTATTCACACTTAATACAGCTCTTGGAAGATGAAAGATTATTGGGTTCGGAAACCTCCTGGTCTGCAGCTGTCGTTACGTGACCACCTATTTTCTGTTTTTGGTGTGGTGGTGAAAATCAGCGCATGGTCAGCCTGTAATGCTGTACAATATTTTTGAAACTGATGAGGTGGCCTTCCCACACCTACTAGCCGCCCGACGTCACGGCCGAGGCGACGGCAGTGTTGATGGTGGCGGCTCAGTCAGTTTCTCGAGTCGCTCCGTGCGCCACTTCGTTGCCTGCGATCGAAGTGCATGGTGTGAGCAAACGGCCACAAAGCGTAAAAGTCCCTGTTTTCTGGTTTTTGCGCTAGTATAATTTTAGTGTCTCTGAGAAGGCATGGTTGGGGATGAAGTTGGGTGCATATAATCTGGGAATCCCTGCAGACCACATCGGTTGTGGTGGTGGCCACCGCTAGCGTGTTTAGTCACTTACTCCGCAGTCTCCACGTGCTTCGTGCGAGCTTTTACGCGATTCCAGCAAGAGTTCTCGAAATCTGATACCGCGGTTGGAAACCCGACCTCTCTCGCGCCTACCTAGCCTTGACGCCAAACACCCGGTTATACAGTTGTCATATTTACTCAGTAGATCCCGTGCTCTCGTTTCCCTCCTCCCACTGTTGTACTCGCGATGGATGTTCTTCGGCAAAAAATAAAAGGACGGCCAACATATCTCTCATACTGCTTGGTACGTCAAGTTTGAGAAAGAGTGCTTTGGGGAAAGAGGAAGAAAAAAATGACGTTATTTTCTGCCCCCCTCCCCCGTATAGTGGGGTCACGGCTTTTGTGGATTGGGAAGAGGAGGTAAAGATGACAGAGAATATAGAACGGAATGAGAAACATGGCAAGCTAATGTGTTGTCAGCGCAGTCGGAAGCACGATGGCAAAGCGTTCGGCTACAAGGTGGTGAGGTCTGCGGGAACAGCGAAGTCCAGAAACTCTAGTAGAGCCGTTATCTTGAACCGGGCGGAGAAAAGGAAGTCCTGAGCAGTTGTAGCAGGAAGACCTGGTTGGCGAGAGCGGCTCATCATCACGCGTCATTCAGCAAGCAGTATAGGTCCAGAGCAAGTGATGTGCTCCAGTATTTCATACCGTGTTGAGCGGATTCCTAACTTTTCTGGTGTGTATCTGCCCGTCGTGCTCTTGGAAAGGCGTTCGAACTGCGCGCGTACTCCGAACGCGCATAGAAAGAGTTCTGCCGACACAGTTAAGTCTTCCGCATCTCATTAGTTTTCAGAGTGCAGTTTTCACGCGCGAGCAAAACTTGTCCGCGCGCCGAAGCGGCACTTGCCCGCAGTAACGAGCAGCCGCTGCCACAGATTTGTGAAGTGGCTGATTGCAAAAAAGAGCTATCTCTACCATGGAAACTTGCTGAGCATTTGCTGTTGAGAAATTGCTTTTTCGTGGTTGCATTACGCAATTTTAACAACTTAATGGTATACCCGTTTTGCTGCCCATAATGCACGATGCGGCCGCAAGGCCGACTTGGTCACTTGTGACGATATAGAACTTATCAATAAGAAAATTATTGCAATGTTTTTTCAACACGAAATGGCAGAACAGGTCACTGAATTCAATTATAGAGATAAAAAAATTAAACGGCGTTTTTGAGAAAAAGATTCATTTAGAACTTCGGTGTCTTTAGTAAACCACCTGCGCTTCATCACGATGATGCAGAAAAAAAACGCACGATAACACCACGAACGTTATTCAAAAAGAAAGCAAAAGTTTGAAATTTACCAATAGGACATGGTCAGTGGCTGACGGTTGGCAAAGGGTTGATTACCAGTCAGTGGCGAGTTTAGTCGGCGACACAACAACAAAAAAAGTGATCGGCCCTAACTATCAGGCCGACCACTTTTTGCAGTTGGCAAAAAAAAAAAACGCCTAGGCATTAAAAAGTGCCTTTTCGGTTAGCACCGAAAAAGCGCTTTCTTTTATGTCTATTGGAAACCGGCCTGAAGTCATCACGTTCTCTTGATCTTGGAAAGTGGTAACACTCTCCCCCGCGCACGCGTTTTCCTCCTCGATCATCGCAGGCTGCACGCGATGCGTACGGCGCACTTGGACGGGCTGCAGAGTTCGATAGAGGCGCGTGATTTGGGACCATTTGCGCACTCTAGAGTTGTGAAAAAAAAGATATTGGTGACCACAACAGCAATAATGCTACACGTAACGTTAGTAACGTTTTCTCTTGTCATGAGTTATATTGGGCGAAGTTTTTTGGTTCAATTCTTTCATTTATTTGTTTCCAGTGGTCCATTAAAAGTGGAACCTTCGTTGAGTGAACGGAGAGGTTAAGGGATGGGGGGATAAAGGTTGACCAGTGAACTTTTCTGAAAAAGGTGACACCATCTCCTGCCACCTCTAAGGAAATTTTGTAGAGGAGTCAGCTGCCACCCCACCCATTCTCCGGGCTTCGCGCAAATGGCGTGCAATGTTTATTTTTATTTTTCTGCAGGAAATTGATCAGGCAACGAGAAAGAAGATAAACGCTATTTGTCTTGATGTGACCATGGCGTCAAATAGCTGTTTACATCACATAATAACACAGGTAGTTCAACGAACAGTGCCACTACATTTACCAAGGTTGATTGGAATGTGATGTGCCGCGCCCAGGATGGAAGCATAAGCTGGATGTGCCATAAGGTTCTACATATGGATTCACAGAAAACTTATCGCGTCGCCTATCACTACCATGAAATGGCCAGTAATGCCTATGCAGCATTGATCTTTAGCCAATCATTAAATAATAACTCTAATGAACAAAAACAAAAAAAGAGAAAACAGCGTGTGCTGTGTCTCCATTTTATTCCCATGACTGGAAATCCCGTTTCTTATATTACACGCTCACTCTCGTGTGCACTTTAAGTAAGTGCTCACTGCTCAACAAAGAGAAATGTTGGCGGTCACGCAAGATGAGCATCGCGCGGAACTCAGAAATCGGGGTCACGAGAGGCCGTCCCCAATTTTCGTGTTGCAGGGACAGCGAGGGTCTGAACGGCGGATCTCGCCGGGTCGCGACTGTGCGGTCATTTAAACGACATTCTATGGAGATCGGAAGAGCGCTCTGTGAAAAGAGGGCAGGATATAAGCGACACGCAGGCTGCCTGAGATTGAAGAGGCCAAATGGCGGCGTTCTGTCCGCGCTATAAGCACAATACTGATTTTTATTTGTTTACGTGTTTCTACGGTCCTGAATAGGGGCATTTCACTGCGGACGCTCAAAGTCGCTCGTTCAGGCTTCTACCGTTGTGCTCGCTGTAGCCTTAATTCAACGGATAGGTAGGTAGCGCTGATTCATTGTCGCAACAGTCCAACACAAGAGGAACGACATGGTACTGAATAATTTGAATTCAATAACATCTGACCTAATGACGCCGCAGGAAATGTTAGACGCGCACTGGCGCCACGCAGCGCACGTGTATTTAGTTTCCAACGAAACGGGATCAACCGCCGGGTCAGCACACAAAAACCATAGCCACCGGTCCAGCACGGGGCACTTCGTTTTGCACCATATAGAAACTTTTTTGCTCCTTTTTTGACCATATCTTATGTTGATTCCGTTTCGAACATAACTATCAACTAACTGGCTCATCTTGTCAGCGGTTGCAAGCAGTTTTCATACGAAACTGTTTGTAGCCACCGTAACGTCACCTATAGTTTCTGCGTATGGGTGCCAGCGCTCTCGCACTGCCGTTTTAAGAGGGACATTTCACGACCCCTTTTACCTTGCCGTCTTGAGTTTTGCTGAGCTGAACGAGCTGAGCTACGGTGGCGTACACGCGTGAAAATGATTGATTGATATGTGGGGTTTAACGTCCCAAACCACTATATGATTATGAGAGACGCCGTAGTGGAGGGCTCCGGAAATTTAGACCACCTGGGGTTCTTTAACGTGCACCCAAATCTGAGCACACGGACCTACAACATTTCCGCCTCCATCGGAAATGCAGCCGCCGCAGCCGGGATTCGAACCCGCGCCCTGCGGGTCAGCAGCCGAGTACCTTAGCCGCTAGACCACCGCGGCGGGGCCGCGTGAAAATGATTGGGTTGGTGAATCCCACGTTTCATGACGTTATCAAGTCATGTCACAAGATACAAAAATAAGAAAACATTCGCTGATCAGGCTAACGCATAGCAGCGCCCATATGTCTAGCGCGTAAAATTGTCTATGCGTTAATTATTAGACATTGTAGCATGATCATTTAGCCTAAGCACCCATGCCAGACGGAATCAAGATGCTTACGCGACCATTTGGCGGTGGCGTTGTTTTAATGAAAAGATTGGCAGCTTGATATCATTTGCAAGGAGTTGATCATTATTTTACTTGAAGAGATCGTGAAATGCCGCTTCTAAAACGACAATTAGAGTGCGTTGGCAGCCATATACAAATAATGTCACGTCAGTGTAAGAAGAGTTGTCCTGCATGGAAGCTTATTGAGCATGGAAGCTTTGCCACGATAATCACCCATGCAGGTCTAATTTTTTGACGCTAACATCCCCTAGCTAGTGCGTATGGCTGCCGGCGCACTAGAACTGTCGTTTTAGGAGTGACAAATCATCAGTGAGCTGTCACTGTAGGTACTAGAATAACAATTTGAAGAACCTCAAATTCGTATATCACATGAAACCTTTAACCAAAACAACGATTTTAGCTGATCTTTTGTTGACGTAGCACATATTGGACGAGTAAGAATGATGAATATTCAAGAAAAGATGAACGCATATCAATTCACCCATGTTTCTATTTTATTGTAATTTTGGCTGAATTTTTGAGAAAGCTGAATATTTTGCACTAGTCTGTGAGACTTTAGCAAAATTATATAGTGGCTTTATGTAAACTTCGAAGTTGCATTTGATGGCTTTTATCTTCGTGGCCCATGGTCGCCATTTGTTAATGTGGCAGCCGACATAAAATGATATTTCATCCGGAAAGTTCTCCGGAAAGAAAACTTCACCAATCTATAAAGAAAATATACAGTTGTTCTAAAGGCGTGCTTCTACTAGCGTTGAAATCATTTGTGCAGATAGTCTAGGAATAAAAAAATTTCCAAATGGCATAGTCCTAGGAAAAAAAAAACATTTTCAGCTTAAATCCTTTTTGTCCCTTTAACATAAATAATATTCCTACGAAAACTTCAAGTGCTTACGCGAAGGCATCCCGGCTGCGGCGGCTGCATTTCCGATGAAGGCGTAAATGTTGTAGGGCGGTGTGCTCAGGTTTGGGTGCACGTTCAAGAACCCCAGGCGGTCGAAATTTCCGGAGCCCTCCACTACGGCGTCACTCATAATCATATGGTGATTTTGGGACGTGAAACCCCACAAATCAATGAAATCAAGGCTTACGCGAAGGCAGTCAAGGTCACCCTCTCTCGTATACAGAAATTCAACAACCAGCGAAATATACCTGCAGTTAGAAGCAGAAACAAGCGACTTCTGTTTCACAGATTCAGAACTGATACAGAACTGCATTGTTCCTGATACAGAACACATAATTGATAAACTGCGCATTGGTATTGCAGGGACAGCTTGCTGACTGCTAAAACTTGTGGAATGTAAGCAACAGCTTCGTTTCTCAGCTGTTGTTGGACAATATGTCTCTCTTTTCGTCCACAGCTACATTAGTGTAGGCACTGAATGGGTGCACTAGATCAGTGGCCCTCAGCCACGGAGGCTTGGTGGACCCCTTGTGTAGTGGTGGAAGCGACGAGGAATCCCTTGCAGGAAGAGTAAAGAAGTGCCTTTTATGTTCCTTCGGTACACAATGCTCAAACTGTAATAGGAATATATATTTCAATAATATGAATGTCTTCAAGTATGCCGAAGTTTGCTCGCGTGCATATGCTATAAAAAGCTGCAATTGATGCTTACAACTATCTCACTTCAAGAGAGAACACAAGTTGGCTTCGCTCTGGTGCGAAAATGTTACGCAAGGAGTCAGCGTCTTTTTGTTTTTGTTTTTTTTATATTGGGACCTCTGACCCCCCAAAATGGCTTCATGACCTCATGTTCGAGAAATGTAGCTTGATATGATACTCCTATTCCCCACATCTGGCAGGCTGATGGACGTTCACCACTGCAGCGTAAGATTACCTCGGGGAACGTGGCGCCAACGAGGCGAAGAATTTTAGCGCAAGGCTCTGGAGATAACTGTAATTTTTTTAAAAGTAACGAGTACAATGACACCTCACATTACTGAGAAATCTTGACGTAAATACATTATTCGTTACAGTTACGAAATAACAGCTAGTACGTTACGAAACCACCGAAAAAGTAACGCGTGACCGATGATGATGTTACTCTTAACGCGTTACCGCCAACGTTAACACCAACTGAAGTGTTGCACTGCTAACTAAGCACATGGATAAAGTTCCAATGCCCAGCATGTCGGAAGAGAGCTTTGCGCAAAGGAAGAAGAGAATAAAGAGTAAAAAGTAGGAAGTTGGGCACGCCCATGCGAAGCTTCGGTTGTCCCCCCTCCCTTTCCCGGTAGGAAAAGGGCTTCTAAATTTTGCCTTCCTTTTTTTTCACTTCTCGGCCGCCTGTGTTAAGCTTTCTCGCATTTCCCACCCCGTGCAAGTGTGCGGGCATGCGCTTGCATTGCAAGAGTAGCGGATTCTTTGATTGGAACTGCTTTCTCAACACAATTCTTAGTCCCACGGTTGGAACACAGGCGCGTCTTCACTCTCGGCCGTTTCCGGCCGTTCCCAGCGCTGTGTGTGTGTGTGTGCATCTCTCCTCTGTGTGTGTCCTTGTCGTGGTGCGCTATACCAGTGAAAATGATGGTTTCCAGCAGTTTTCTTTTTTACTCATATCTGTATATGTGTGTGCCCGAGTGCGCGAAGTGTGATGGTTCTGAGAGCCCGCTGCCATAGATAAGAAAACAACTGGCCCGTATCTGCATGTTTCACTGCAAATGTCTTCGAAAGACGATAGACTTGCGTGTGGAGGGAGTGAACAAAACGTTTCTTTGATGTTCTGCGCGAGGAAATCAGTGAATTGCATTCTGGAAGCGCTGCGTTAGAGAGTATTGATACGTGCAGTGAAGGCGAACGAGCGTATTGAGGCACGTTAGACAAGAGCGCTATCTGGCAGTTATCTTCGAAAACGAAGGAAAGCGTGTGTGCCCACCGATAAAGATGCGCGCCTGTCTCCGAGGCGATAAGGTGTAGAACCCAAAGCGACAGGCAGGTGTCACCAACTTGTCGTTTGGCAAAGCGTTGGAAACACTTGCCTTCTTGAGCATCGTGTTGCACTGTCAGCGCAGCCTGATAAACGCTACGGTCCTTAGAATTACTTATGTGTCCCTTCTCTAGTATAAAGCCACGCATACAAAATATCCACGTGTTGTTTGGTTCCTCAGATATGGGCAATAATTGATTTTTGATTGACAATCGCACAAGTATGGACACTGAAATTTGAACAATATTGGTGGACGTTACGGATATGGTTGGCCGTTTGGGGTGTCGTCTAGTGCCGTTTGGGGTATCGTTACGGTGGACAGACAGACAAGTGTACAGACAGACAGACAGACAGACAGACAGACAGACAGACAGACAGACAGACAGACAGACAGACCAAAATTTTGGCGTCAAAGGTCCCCAAGAAGGACTATCGTCTTCAAAAAATCGCAGCATACCCACGGGGTGAATGACGATGGGAGGGCGAAGCTACGAAAGGAATCATCGGTAAACCACGAATCTTCCGTGTAATTCACCAAGTCGATCATCATTTACGTGAGAAACGCTGTGTGTATGCCGTGCCACTTGGGCCTCCCGCTCTCATAAGACAGGACCTTATCGGTGGCGTCGCGCAGCTTCACGGCGCACTTCTGCTTCGTGGGCTCGCACATTAGCATTCTGTCTGCAAGCGCGCACTGAAGCCACCTTGCGCGCTCGCCGCTCTGCAGCCTTGTCCATCCGGCGACTCCGAGCACACGCCAACGGCGAACGAGTTTCATTACAACGCTCCCCCTCGCGTACGTCGCCGCACTGAATCGAACGATTGCCTTCCACCCATCACACACATCATTCTTATTTTATAACATGTCACATCTTTCGTTATCAAGTACAAGTACCACCATCTAGTTATATAACATCACGCATCTTTCGGATGGATGGATGTATATGGCTGTACCCTTCAGATCGGGCGGTGGCTAGCGCCACCAAGCCGTAATACTTAATAAACCGAAAACTAGACTTATTTTTTTTCCTTTAAAAAGTGAGTTTGAAGATTCGTACTTTGCAGTGAAGAGTTTAATTTTCACTCGTGCCTTGACTTTTGCCACCAATAATATAACCTCCTTCTAGTTAAGTCTACCCGCTTACAGTCTATTTTGCCCTCCCTAACCCTAAACTCCAGTGCTTTGAAAAACTCTGCGCCATCATCCTGAACTATATGGTGAAGTCCTTCACAGAACATTATCAAGAGTTCGGCAGTTTCTTCTTCCTCTCCACACGCACTGCATACTGTGTCTACCCCTTCGTACTTGGCCCGATATTTCTTGGTTCGCAATACTCCCGTCCTGGCCTCAAACAGCAGAGAACTACTCCGAGTATTATCATAGATCCTTTCCTTGGCGATTTCCTGCTTAAAAGTTCGATAGATCTTTAGTGCGGGCTTCTTAATCATGCCAATTCTCCACATATAGGTCTCAGCTTCCTTCACCTTCTTCTTAACCGATAATTCTTTTTGGTTTGGCCCCCTGCTGTTTTCCAAGTATTTACCAGTCAATTTTCTGGTTCGTTTCCTCCATTTTGTATCGACATTCTTTATGTACAAGTAGCTGAATACCTTCCTACCCCAACGCTCCTCCCCCGTTTCTCTCAATCGCTTCTCAAATTTTATCTTGCTGCTGGCTTCCCTGCCCTTAAATGATGTCCATCCCATATCACCTTGTACTCCCTGATTTGGTGAATTCCCGTGAGCTCCTAAAGCAAGCCTACCTATTCCACGTTGCTTAATTTCTGATCTTGCTTGAACTTCTGATCTCATGCAAAAGACCACATTGCCGAACGTCAGCCCAGGAACCATGACCCCTTTCCATATTCCTCTCACAACATCATAGCTATTGTAATTCCACAGTGCTCTGTTTTTCATTACCGCTGCATTCCTGTTACCTTTAGTCGTCACGTATTTTTCGTGTTTCCTTAGGTAGTCGGCCCCATTGCTTATCCATACGCCCAGATATTTGTATTTATCTGTTATCTCTAGCATGACCTCCTGTGTTCTAAGCTCACTACCTTCATTGTCATTAAAAGTCATGACTGCTGTTTTTTCCTAGTACCGCATGTTTACTGAACAAAAAAGAACCAACCAACCACTACACAAAACACATACTCTTCTATAGACCTGAGTATCGTCTCGAGTACAATAAGTCTATATCTATAGTGGTCCGCTCTCAAGAAACCCTTTGGGCGGGACCACTTCCCGATTATGTTTAAGTTAACAAAAGAAGATACGTGCTCGCCTGACTTTCCTCGTTGGAACACCAAGTCAGCCAACTGGGAACTGTTCCTAGAAAACACATTTTTAGATTGAGATGACATTGCTGATTTTGTTATATACGATGCTGTGGCGTACCTAACAAGTTTTATTGTTGACGCTGCAGTGAAATGTATTAAGCAAACTAACGGAATGACTAATAAGCGTCGCATCCCATGGTGGAACGACGATTGTCGGAAAGCGCGCAATAGTCAAAATAAAGCTTGGAGATTACTCCTGAATTACCCAGCGGCTGTAAACCTCGTCAATTTCAAACAAGTCAAGTCGCAAGCCAGAAGAACGCGTTGTCTTGCAAAGAAAGAAAGTTAGAATAGGTACATCTCGGGTATAAGTTCTTACAACGACGAAAGTAAGGTTCGAAATAGGGTAAACAAGTTAATGGGTCGGGAGTCACACTCCCTACCCTTGTTATGTAGCCGAGGGGAGAGCCTGGAGGAGCAGGCGGCTGCCTAGGTGAACACTTTGAATATGTCTCATGTGCATCACACTATACAGAAACGTTCTAAAGATTCAAAGAACGCGAAGTGTGGCAGCCCCTTAAATTTAAACGTCCATCCAGTGAGACTTACAACTGCCCATTTACATTAGCTGAACTTAAGACATCTCTTGCGTGATGCAACAACTCGGCGTCAGGTTGCGATCGTATAATGTAGGAAATGATCAAGTACCTTCACCCCGAAGCACTAAAAACACTCCTAACCCTCTTCAATACCATGTGTGAAGCTGGGTATATTCCACATAGAAAGAAGCGATAGCCATCCCGGTACTTAAACAAGACAAAGACCCGTCCTTCTCCGCCAGCTCCTGGCCAATAGCGTTAACAAGCTGTCTATGCAAACTATATAAGAAAATGTTAAACCGGTGCTTAATCCACTTTCTAGAAACTAACAGTATACTAGACTCCCTTCAGTGTCGTTTCAGAGAGGGGAGGTCGACAATAGACCGCCTTGTTAGCATAGAGACATACATCAGAGATGCATTTAATCATAATCAGTTTGTACATTCAGTATTCCTAGACTTAGAGAAAGCGTACGATACCACATGGCGATTCGGGATTTTACGTGGTCTTGCCGCCATGGCCATCTATGGGAACATGTTAAACACAAGTGAAAGTTATGTCTAACCGAACCTTTCGCGTAAAAGAGGGAAATGCTCTTTCTAGATCATTTTCCCAAGAGACTGGTGTTCCGCAAGGGGGCGTGCTTAGTTGCACACTCTTTCTTGTAAAAATGAACTCCCAGACAGTAATTCTGAGCGCAATGTTTTATTCCGTGTATGTTGATCATGTGCAGATGAGTTTCTAATCATGCAATATGTCTACCTGCGAACGACAAGTGCCGCTTAGAATGAATAAATTCTCTTAATGAGCGGATGAGAATGGTTTTAAAATAAACACTAAGAAAAGTAATTGCGTACTTTTCTCCAACAAACGAAGGGGTAATGCCACTACCAAGTGTTGCGATCAAGGGAGACCAATTCTTTGTGAGCAGCGAGCATAAATTCCTGGGGACCACTTTAGATTCTAAGCTCACGTTTATTACCCATATTAAATATGTAAAAATAAAATTTCTGAAAGCGACGAACGTCCTAAAGCTCCTATCACGTACAACATGGAGTAGTGATCGAAAGTGCCTCTTGAAGTTGTACAAAAGCCTTGTCTGGTCGCGCCTTGATTATGCCTCTATAATTTATCATTACACAACGCCAAGTGCACTACAAATTCTAGACCCCGTTCACTATCTGGGTATCCGACTTGCAAACGGTGCTTTCAGGACAAGTCCGATCCAGAGCCTCCATGTGGAGTCGAATCAGTGGTCACTTCACCTGCAGCGATCCTATAGCAGTTTCACATATTTTATAAAGGCACGTGCAAACATCAAGCATCCTTCTTGTTCAACTCTAAACGATATGACCGCTTCCACCCTCTTCCATAATTGACCCGCAGCGAGAAGGCCGTTCTGAGAAACTTAAGTGAGGAAATGGGTGTTCCACTGCTAGAACGTTGTCCTATGACCACAGCGAAACTTTTACCGCAGTGGCAGTGGCAGCTTATACATCGTGACACCTCATTTGTCGAGATCACTAAACACGCATCATAAGCACATATTGAAATGCATTTCCGAGAACTCCGGTCCAACTACTCATGCGTAGAGTTTTATACCGACGCTTCTAAGTCGCATGCAGGGGTGGCTTATGCAGCCGTCGGACCATCCTTCTCGGAATCCGGTGTATTGCACCCGGAAACAAGTATATTTACGGCTGAGGGCTATGCACTATTGTCGGCTGTGAAGCATATACGGAAATCAAACATACAAAAAACAACTATATTTACAGACTCACTAAGCATCGTAAAGGCATTAAGATCACTTTTTAGGTTCGGAAATCTGGTAATAATTGAGTTGTATTCCGTCCTGTGTACTGCGTATATGTCCAACCAGCATGTTACTATTTGCTGGGTACCTGGCCATAGAAGTATCGAGGGCAATGTGTTAGCTGACAAAATGGCCACGTCAATTATATTCCGCGCTATCAACCCTACTCCTACTGTCCCTGCAACATATCTAAAACCCTCCCTACGTAAGAAACTCCGAAGCCACTGGCAACGCCTATGGGACACAGAAATAAATAATAAGCTTCATTTGATTAAGCCGCGGTTGGGTTACTGGCCCTTCGTTACGAGAACACGGCGAACTGATGTCCTATTCTGTCGCCTCAGAATAGGACACACTTATGGTACCCATAGCGTTCTTCTGACTGGCGATGAGCCTCCTACTTGTGGTAGATGGGGCGAGAGGCTAACCGTCCTCCACGTCCTCCTGGAGTGTCCGGAAGCTGAATGGGAAAAAAAAAATATTTTCCTTTCGCATACTGCCATCATCTTCCTTTACATCCTGATATATTTCTCGGCGAAGAGCCACTTTTTGAGGCAAATCAGTCCTTGGCTTTTCAAAAGATGTGGTATTGAATGTTTTCAGCCCAACAAGTTCATAGCGCATCCTCTGTTCAGAAGATGCTGCTGTGATAGCAGCTTTCAATGAGCTCCATGACTTTGTTTCAAGGGCTCTGCCGAGGCACTAGTGCTCCATGCCAAGTTTTTATTTCATGTACGTATCATGTTTAATGAATTTTATGTCTCCATAGCACACATCATTTTTCAATGCCATAATTTTACTCTATGTATATTTTACGCACCTACAGCGACTATTTTAGGCCCATTTACAGCCACGTCACATCTGTGTTATCCACACTGAGTAGCGTACAGTTCATTATCATCATCCTGGCGCTCTTTAACCACATATGACCCTTGCGCCGATAAACTCCACCAATCAATCAAGTACAAGCTAGCGAAGTGATTAGAGATGCGCGTCCACTTCGTCCTTGAGAACTGATGGGTCTTGTTGGGGTTGTCACCTGGCGTCAGCCTAGAGTTCTCGCTATGCGCCATCTTCAGAACGAGGACAGCGCGCCTCCACTTCGGGCTACCCAACTACAGGGTCCTTTAATGTTATCGCTTCGGGCTCGTCTTCCAGCTGCTGGCACACAAGCTGCATCGTGCGTCGGATGTGTAGCATTACGCACGCACGTATGTACTACGTTCTTCCTACGTTTGGGCTCGTCTGTGAGCTCGCTTTGATTCGGAACGACTAAAGTGTCGTTGGAGCTGCTCGGACATTGTTTGTTGAACGATACGTGAAGGCATGATAACGCAAAGCAGCACGTGAGGGACGCGCATTCACGTTACAAGGATACCAACCACCCGGCAGCAACTATATTGATCGATGAAATGGTGACGCAGTCGGGTAGGGTCATATAGACGATGATTGTTATGTGGGGTTTAACATCCCAAAACCACCATATGATTATGAGAGACGCCGTAGTGGAGGGCTCCGGAAATTTCGACCACCTGGGGCTCTTTAACGTGCACCCAAATCTGAGCACACGGGCTTACATCATTTTCACCTCTATCGAAAATGCAGCTGCCGCAGCCGGGCATATACACGATTTTCACCCCACGGCCTTTCTGTACATCGGAGCGGTGAGAAAGACGTGGTGGCGATCATTTTGATAAGTTTTGTCCCGCTGTGTAGTGCCTGGAAACATTTCTTGTATTTTCGCTTACTCAATGATTCTGTTACGTGTTAGCAGCCAAAAAAATACAGCATCTTCCGCCAAAGGGAACTTTGTGTAGATACGAAGCCGCGGGCGCTAACGCTTAACCTGGCGGTGACGTTGACGCTGCAGGTGCTCATCACAGCGTCGCACAGGAGAGAAACCTAGGGAAGCGCCAAGCACGTAGTGATGAACCGGTGTTTCCTACTGGAACATGCCAATCATTGCTAATGGGTTATGAGAGACAGAAGACTCCGATTGGACACAGAGACCCACAGCCTGCTTTTAGTGAACACGCACGCTGCGAATTTTTATTGTTCTGCAACGCACAGAAGAAATTTCCCATCATCACTACATTGGAGGTCAGTATACAGTGCCTATATATGCGGGGTGGCCAGTGCGCGGTAGTGCAGCGCGAGCAGTCGGTTCCTTATTTCCGGAGCCCTCAACTATGATGTGTCGTCTATCGTAATCATATGGCGGCTTTGGGACCTTAAACCACATATATCAATAAATCAAGCAGCCGGTTTCTTCAACCAAGAAACTCGCTAGCAAAAGCGGCCTTCGTTGGCATTGCGGGGTGAGAGAGGGGGAGCATAGGAGAGATTAGGGGGAGGGAGTGGAAGCCCATGTGCAATCGTGATGTAAACGCCGCGGGATGGAATGCCAGAGAAGATGGGTGAGGGAGCGCAGCAAATCAGACGCTCCCTGCATCGGCGTTGCGAGGTGAGAGGGTGAGCGTAGGAGAGAAAAGAAATTGCGCTTGCGTAGTGTGAGTGGGACGCCGACGCCGTGGGGTGTAGAGCCGAGCAATAAATACTTCGCATCTAATAAAAATTGGCTACACTCTAAAACGCCAAAATCGCAGCCCTATTTCAGATTATGGCGTACTATTTTTGATAATGCTGGGATGTGACGAAGTTACGATGTTTCAACGCGCCTTGGGGATTTCTTCCCTTATATAACAAGAGAAACGATTCGAGTTTAGGCTATGGAGTTTAGTCCCCTATCTCTAAATCTGGGATGAGTCGCACAGCAGCCTGAATCATATGCTACCACACGGACTCTTTTACGCTTGAAACTTCCAACACTGCAATGGTGATTTACGTGGTATAGTAGAGCCGCCGGTCTGCGAAGAGGCTGAAAACTTCGAGAAGAACGACAGCGTTTACCAGTACATGGTTCGCATTAGCCCCTACGTGCACGGGAAGGCACGGTCTTGAATATATTCGAGGTCCCCGGCTCACCTGTCCAGCCCTGGGCCCAAAAGAACACAAATTTGCGAAAATAGTTGTTTCCGGTGCTCGGCGTTTGCAATCCCGCAATCCTCCGCACTTTGAAAATGCGGACGCGACATATCGATGTCGGAAGGATGCTTTGGTTACTTTCACATGTTTGCAGTACGAAAAATTGCCTTGTTTATCTGAAACGACCCGGAAACGTGACCAGTCATATTCAAGATGGTCTTCGGGAATTCGTGCATAATGCCAATTTTCTGAAGCCTTCGTTCACCTCAGCCTTAAAGTGTGCATGTTGCGCCGCGTCAACGTGATGTGTTAAGGTCTGGCACATTACCTGGATGAAAAAGCACGGACTCAATTGTTTCGCCCGGTTGAAGCTTTAATAAGCTTAGTGTATACAGACGAATCACTTCGCTAGCGCTTGATTAGGGCCTAGTTCTCCATAACAGTTTTTGACTACGCTTGAAGGTTATCACGTGACACTCGCTCCTACTTTCCTTCCTCCATGCCCACGGCTTCTGCAGACATAAACGACCCCATTACAGGACGCACAGTTGATGCATATCTGATCATGTCTGCGGTTTTACGTCCTAAAACCGTGATATGAGAGATGTCATAGGGCAGAGCTCCAGTAATCTGGACCATCTGATGTTTTTAACATACGCTCACATCGCACAGTACATGGACCTCGATTTAGCGTTTCGCCTCCACTCAAATTCGACTGCCGCGGCCGGGCTTCCACTCGCGACCTTCGAGTCAGCAGCCGTGCACCATAACCGTTGCACCAAAGGTAGCAGAGCTGCGCCAACATTCCACTTACGCTATTTGACCCTACTAAAAAACTGCCTATAGCATCAGAATCGTGATCAAAGCACGTCCCTATTTCAGTGTAAATACATGGCTTTCTCTGTATTAAGCCGTCATTCACAGTCACTTCACCTACTGCATCTCTTAGTAGGACAACACATTTAACACTCATATAGCTGCTTCAAAATATGTTCAGAACCAGGCCATCCGCATTATATCCTGCCAGTCGTACGGTGCATTCCACCTGCTGTTTTGCAAGATCACTGCTTCCAGAAACTTTTTTCTTAATTTTAGCATGACAATCCTTACTTGCATTTACGTTAACTCAAACATTTTCTCGATAGTGTTTAACAATAGACAACTGACTAACCAAAGTAAAATGCGTTTATGATCAAGTAATAACTTCTTATGACCAAATATTGCAACTAATTATGGTAGATTCTCCTTTGATTTCACAGCAATGTCCTTGAGGAGCATTATTCGAAGTGACATTTAGCTTCGTTGTAGTATAGACCATTTCAAGTAGGATTTCCTTTTCATGTTTGCATCACATGTAACTAATCTGTTGTAATTTATTATGTTCATTTGGTTCTATCTTGCTGTCATTGATTTTTTTTTCGATCATATATCATGACACAGTTCAGTCGTTTTCTTGTGTGGGACACAATTCCAATTTTGCCGTTCTGTGACACATCACTTTATCTTGGTCGATTTATATTGTTTATTAGCGTATAGAATTTTTTTTCAAAAAAAGCCATTACTCCATTTATGATGTCTATTTTTTACATTGTACATGCTAGTATTTCGAGTAGAGCGAATAATGCCTTGTATTGAAAAAGCTGTTCTTTACCAATGAACTTTAACGGATGGATTTAAAAGCGCTCAGACTGTCGGGATTTGGTCTCATGACTTTTGCGAGAGCAGTGGAGCACCTTCCACAGTACACAACTGTGACCGGTGACAGATGCAATGAAAGTGCTTGTACAGTCTTTTGACTTTGACACGTGTGATTACGTTGGTTTAACACACGAAGAAAACGCGACACTTACCACACGCTGAAAAGAATCAACGCATTTCTGCACATTTCCGGTATTTTGAGGAAATCAGCGAAGTCTAATGTTGTGCTCCTTTTTTAACTTTATTCCCGAAAAAGAGGACGGCATTTATAAAAGAGGACGGCATCTTATAAAGCTTCATTGATTTACATTCACGACGACGGGCTTGACACGGCAAAAGCACTGACAAAAAAGCGGCTGTGACACCACCCTCCATTTTTTCACGCGGCACAGTGAAATTGAAATTAAGTGAGCGTCAACTTCAGGGACGCTGGGTTACGTACGGTGAGCTCGGTTTTACTTTCACAAATTTGACACAGCTTTCGCTGCCCAGCTGCAACGTGAAATACTGTTATTCACTGGATCTTGAAATGATGAGGCGTGCAAGTCGCGAACAACGCGTTTAACCAAAACATCAAGTAGTAGAATAAGCGATATCTTTTTTTATTTTACACCGTTGGGATATTGTGTTGAGTATCAGCGCTTCACGGTAATCGCATGTTACAAGTTCTTCGCCACCCCGCCGCGCTAGACTAGTGGCTAAGATTTTCGGCTGCTGACCCGCAGGTCGCGGGATTGAATCCCGGCTGCGGCGGCGTTGCATTTTCGATGGAGGCAAAATTGCTGTGAGCCCGTGTGCTCAGATTTGGTTGGACGTTGAAGAACCCCGGGTGATCGAAATTTCCATTTCCGGAGCCCTCAATTACGGCGTCTCTTACAATCATATGGTGGTTTTGGGATATTAAACTGCACCTATCGATCAAGTTTATTGCCGGATTCACTAAAACGATGCCACAAGTGTGCTCGGCGTGATATTACGTGTTTCTAAATATGTTTCACGTTTCAAGTCCTTCGTCCTCAAATTATGAGTGAGAATTGGGCCGCCCCTTAGCATTTTGGCCTGTTTAGAGAAAAGTTGTTAACAATTTAGAGTACTTTGTACTCTACTATGGGAGAGCATAAAGACGTCCCGTGGGCCTCACATTTCATGAAGACATGTGATCATAACACAGTTTTGTGCTCGCATCCATTGTCTAGGCTTTCCGTCTTTGCTATGACACAGATCCGCAATCGTGTCGCTGGTTTTACTTTGAAAACTTGAACCTTCTAGTAAAGTTTGTATGGTATTTCGAAATTTCTCTGAAACGTAACTAATTAATGTTGACAGTAACAATGAACCTTTATTTAGCAATTGCCATAGTGTTTATTTTGGCCCGGCCGCGGTGGTCTAGTGGCTAATGTACTCGGCTGCTGACCTGCAGGTCGCAGAATAGGATTCCGGCTGCGGCGGCTGCATTTCTGATGGAGGCGGAAATGTTGTAGGCCCGCGTGCTCAGATTTGGGGGCACGTTGAAAAAACACAGGTGGTCGAAATTTCCGGAGCCCTCCACTACGGCGTCTCTCATAATCATATGGCGGTTTCGGGTCGTTCAACCGCACATGCCAATCAATCAATCAATCAATCAATCAATCAATCAATCAATCAATCAATCAAGTGTTCATTTTGTCCGGGAAAAATAATACTTGTGGCAACGTTAGCGTGGTATGTGACAAAGAGTCTAATTGTGAGGTAAACTGCGGAGCGAAATATTTTCTGGACTGGATGGCTGTTTATCTTGAAGAAGCGAACACACGTAGTGGTCTGTGCGAGGAACCGCAGCATCGTCTTCGAAAATGTGAACTGCATTGAAAGGTATCGACATCATTGGTTCACCATTATAGACGGAGAATTTTTTTGCGTGCCATGTGCATTGTGAATACGTCTTATTTAAGATAACAATAGAAATCGTTATGAACCGGTGCTACTCAGCATGTTGTCGACAAAAAAAGCACTATTCGGCAATTTAGTCAAGGTAAAAGTGCATTTGACGCGATTATGTGTGAGTGGGTACATCTAAGCATTAGCGCTGCATTAAAAAAAGATAAAAAGTGCATGACCTGCGCGTTGAAAGGTACGACTACGTATGAGCTATAAGCATTACCGAAGCTGAATAGACGCTTCGCCATGGTTAATACGCTAACCAAAATAACTCGTATCACCGGAGACGTCATACGTCTTAATAAAGAGAGGGGAGATTCTTGTTTGTCATATGCTTCGTACCTCGACGGCTCTATCTTTATGAAGTTACACAGCGCATTAATAGTTTGCGTATCAGATCTAAAGGAGCAATGTAGGTATGGAAACACGTTGTAGGCATAAAATGCAGTGGGGTTATTGTGTGATATTCTATGTATATTTAGGTTTCTCACTTTAAGTTCGTAAGATTTTCAGCGGGTTATGAGAAACGCTGTGGGAGAACTTCCCCTAAGTTTCGCGGGGATTTGTTTACCTCGGCCTAACGTATAGTAAAAAGTGTTTCCTTTTTTTAATTGAGAACGCATTTCCTAGTTGGGCTGTGTCAGGAATCAAGCGTTGTCGGCGGCGTGCGCGGCGGTGTCCGCCTGCCGGCAGGTGTTATCTCTCTGCTCTCACTCCCTCTCCCATAGCCACAGCTGCGGGCGCGCGCGCTTGGCCTCGCCTATAGAAACTGGAGCTTGTGGTGTGAGAGTGTGTATAGGAGAGGCTAGGAGCAGTGCTTCGGCGCTCCTTTTCTCACCATTCGCTCTCTCTCCTCCTTGCGCCCCACTTTCCCGTTCTCTCGCGCCACACTCTCGACTCTTCGAGTCGGTGGTGAATGGTGAGACACAGGTACCTCACTTCCGTCCTCCATGGGAGACCATGGTTGTTCACCCTTAGCTGCTTCGCGTGGACCCGTGCCGCAGCAAGTGGGTGGATCAGCAGGATCTCGGTCTTTTTGGCAGAGACCTTGAGGCCAATGCTTCCGAGGAAGGAGATCACCGCGTCCAGGGCTGCCAGCAGTAACCTCCTGATGGTAGGGATGGACCGCCTTGGTCCGCTTGCCCAGAGTGCCACGTTGTCAGCGTAGACAGAACACAGGGCCGCGAACCTGTTGTCTGTCGGGAGGGAAGTTGGAAGTATTGCTAGCGCTATGTTGAAGAAGAAATGACTCTGTACCGAGCCCTGTGGGACACCGAATATGATGTCCCTGGGCTGGCTGGTCTGCCCTCTGTGATGTAGTGCGCAGAATTTAAATCGGGCGGAGTGCGCGGAACATAAAACGGGGTGAGCGGAACTTGAAGTGCGCGCCATGAACCAGGTTCGAAGTCGTCAAGGAAGAAAGAAGATGGCACGGATGTTGATGAATAACAAGAAATGACTGAAGCGTCCTTTCGACGCAGACACAGCTTTATTGGAGGGACGCGCGAGACAGAGAAGAGGAAAAAAGGCGCAACGGTGGCGAGAGGAATACGAGCCACGAATAAGGGTGGTCGGGTTTCTTATCCGAGCCAAGGCTCCTACCTTCATCTTCTGGTGACCTGAGGGGTTCCAGGACTACCAGGCTGCGCTGACGTTCCCGTGCCCGTGGACAGGTCTGAGCTGTCCTCAGGCAGCGAACCACATGTGGTTCTTTTTAACGCATACACCCAAATCTGAGCAACCGAGCCTATAGCATTATCGCCTCCATCGATAATGCAGCCGCCGCAGCCGCGATTTGATCCCGCCAGTTGCGAGTCAGCAGCCGAGTACCTTAGCCATTAGACCACCACGGTGGGGCGAAGCTTCATTATTGAATTCGTTTTGCGTAATTTTGAGGTTCGTAAAATATGATGATGTTAGTGTGAAGGAGATGCGCCTGCAGCGAGCAGCATCGCCAACGCCCGGCTCTCTCGGCTCGTGCTTCGGTTCGCTGCTGTGCCGGTCTCTGGACGGTTCTTCACGCGGTCTGTCCGCTGTCCTTAACGACTAATAAACCTCTTCACATTTGGTGGGGGGTGCTGTCTATCCCCGTCGCTACACCCTGGAGCGGCGAAGCCGCATGCTACCGCCCGTCATGACTGACAACGCCAATCTATCAGCGTCTTCGCCTCAGTTCAACTGCTGGTCATCCAAGGCTACGGGACCCGAAGGTCTTCAGCGGTGTGGATGGGACCGACGTGGAAGACTGGCTCAAGCACTACGAGCTGGTGAGCGCCACTAATAAGTGGGATGAAGCCAACAAGCTGGGCCATGTCATATTTTATGTCACTGGCGTCGCTGAATTGTGGTATGCAGCGCAGCCTGTAGCTCCTCCTGTCACCTGTTCGCAAGAGATGCAGCCTGTAGCCGCACCGCTCACATATGCAGAGACTGTGCGTAGGCTTTCGCAACCGCCCTACCCCACGTGCTCACAGCACGCACACCCCGCTGCTTATACTACACCTTGGCCGGCACCGCTAGTCACTAATCCTTGGAGGACGCCCGACAACCGACCGATTTGTTACGCCTGTTTCACTCCCGGACACGTTGCCCGCTACTGCCGCCGTCGACCTCAGACGTTCGGCGACTATGCGTGGTCGTCGCTACGCGGCAGCCAACCCTTCGCCCAATACGGGTCAGTCTCGTCACCTCCGTATGCCTCTACTGACCACCTTGACTTCCAGCCGCAGCATGAACCCTCTCCTCGTCGGCGATCGCCTTCCCCCATGCGTCACCGGCCCGGACCCTCCGACCAGGAAAACTAAGCAGCGCAGTTCAAGAGGCAAGAACTGCGCCATTTCCGAACTGTATCGCTCCTCTCCTGCTGACGTGGTGGCAGTAGCTGTTGAAGGTTATTGTACATTCGCCCTTGTGGACACCGGCGCCGCTGTTTCTGTTATTGCCGCTAATCTCTGCCGTTAATTACGCAGTCATGACGCCGCTTTTGAGACTGTCGCTCCACACCGCAAGCGCACAGTAAGTAACGCCTCTCACAGCCTGCACTGCAAGAGTGTCCATCGAAGGCATTGTTCACATTGTGAAATTTATTGTCCTCACTGTCTGTTCGCATGGCGTCATCTTCGGGTGGGACTTCCTATCCCGCAATAATGCCGTCATCGACTGCTCAAGCGCTGAAGTTGAGTTTTCACCCTTGTGTGATGTCCCATTGCTTGACGCTCTTCATCAGCCGCCGAAGTTGCTCGTTTATGAAGATACCGATAGTGAAGATACCGATACCGATGCCTTCCGATATCTTCACGAAGATACCGATACCGATGTCTTCCGATATCTTCACGAGTCGTCAGCCTCTGCCTTTCGCAACGATTGACCTTGCCGCCGGAAAAAGCAATATGTTCGTACTCAATCACCTTTCCACACCTGTCACTTTGCTTGCCGGGGAATGTCTCGGCCGCGTCAAGGATCTCTACTCTTCGTCTTTGGTTGATGTCCCGGATGACTACTGCGACCACCCAAAAACACTGTCAGCACTCGAGGAGTCGTCCAAAAATACGTTTTCCAGCGCCATCGCCGACACCCTCACTCCCACCGAACATGCCGACCTGCTGGATCTTCTGCATGAGTTCCGGAAGTCGCAACCTCAACTGGGCCGCACGTCGCAAATCAAACATCATGTTGACACCAGCCTACACCAGCTACTGCGTCAAAGACCATACCGTGTCTCCACTGAAGAGCGCCGCGTCATCAACGATCAAGTCGAAAATATGCTTCGTAGAAACATCATTCAACCATCTCACAGTCCCTGGGCGTCTTCTGTCGTTCTGGTGCGTAGGAAAGACGGATCTATCCGATTTTGCGTGGACTGTCGCCTTTTGAATAAGATAAACTGTAAGGATATCTATCCTTTGCCGCGCATTGATGACGCCATTGACACCCTTCACGAAGCGGAATTCTTCTCGTCGCTAGATTAGCGATTTGGCTGCTGTCAAGTCCCAATGGTTGAAGCCGATCGCCGAAATCTGTATTTATTACACCAGACGGACTATACGAGTTTAACGTCAAGCCCTTTGGGCTTTGTAACGCGCCTGCTACCTTCGGACGACTTGTGGATAATACGCTACGTGGCCTCAAGTGGAATATGTGCCTCTGTTACCTCGACGATGTCGTGGTTTTCTCCCATGACATTCCTACACACCTCCCTCGCCTCAGGACATGTTTTGACTTGTCTGACCTTCACTGGCCTGCAGCTTAACCTGAAAAAATGCCGCTTCACTGCACGCGAGCTCGTCATCTTAGGCCACATCGTGTCCAAGCACGGCGTATTACCTGACCTAGCAAAACTTCGAGCAGTCGCAGAATTTCCCAAGCCGACGACCATGGAGGAACTACGCAGATTTGTAGGCCTATGCTCCTATTTCTGGCGCTTTGTTCGCAATTTCGCATCCATCATATCGCCATTAACCTTCTTTGCAGTGACGTGAACCTCTCCTCCTGGTCCCCTGCATGTGACGTTGCCTTTACTACTCTGCGCCGTCTGCTCACCTCCCCACCTATCCTTCGAAACTTCGACCCGACGGCTTCTGCCGAAGTGCACACCGACGCCACACGCTTCGGGCTAGGCGTTGTCCTCGCTCAACGAAAGCCGGGCTATTCAGAATACGTTGTAGACTACGCTAGCCGCACTCTGACGAAAGCCGAAACTAATTACAGCGTGACAAAAAAAGAGTGTTTAGCTCGGTTGTGGGCGCTTGGAAAGTTCCGGCCGTACTTATACGGCCGCCTGTTCGATCTAGTAACTGATCACCACGCGCTTTCCTGGCTCTCCACATTGAAAGACCCTTCTGGCTGCCTTGTGCGATGGCCACTCCGCATCCAGGGGTATGACATTCGCGTCGTGTACCACTGCGGACGCAAACACTCTGACGCTAACGCCTTGTCCCGCTCACCTTTACCACCAGATCTGACGTGCGGAAATAGTTGCCTTCAGACTTTGTCATCGCTAAATCTCGACTCGATTGCCACCCAACAACGTCGCGACCCGTGGATCGCATCTCTTCTCGAATACCTATCTGGCACGCCCAACCTTCCGGTATCTCGGTCACTCCGACGTCAAGCTTTCCATTTCACCATCCACGATCAACTTCTTCATCGACGCAACTACGCTCCCGATGGCCGCCGGTGGCTACTAGTTATTCCACGCACTTTAGGATCGCAAGTATGCGCCAATTTTCACGATGATCCGCAATGTGGCCACGCCGGGGTGTTCAAAACATATGAACGCATTCGCCATCGCTATTAGTGGCGCGGCATGTACAATCTTGTACTCAAATTTGTGCAGTGCTGTCCTCACTGCCAGCGACGCAAATCAACACCGCTACATGCGACTGGCGCATTGCAGCCACTTCCATGCCCTGCCAAGCCATTTGATCACATCGGCGTTGACCTCTACTGCCCCCTTCCGTTTACACCAGATGGCAATTGGTGGATTATAGTGGCGGTCGACCACCTGACACGCTACGCCGAAACAGCCACTTTGCCGAGCGCTACCGTTCAGGATGTCGCCCCTTTCATTTTACGTCGTTTTATCCTTCGACATGGCGCACCTCGAGAGGCCCTTAGTGACAGAAGCCGTGCTTTCCTTTCCGGGGTCATCTAAACTCTGCTTTCGGAATGCCACGTCATTCATCGGAAAATGACAGCATACCACCCGCAGACTACTTGGCTAACGGAATGGTTTATCCGCACGCTGGGTGATATGCTCTCAATGTACGTGGCATCTGATCATAGCAACTGGGACCGTGTTCTCCCATACGTCACATTTACACATAACGTTGCAATACAAACATCCACGGGATTATCACCTTTCTTGTTTATGAACGTGAGCCTTCCCATACAATCAATACCCTACTTCCCTACTGTCCTGATGCTTCCGAGTGTCCACCTATCTCCAATTCTGCTCGACAAGCCGAAAGGTGCCGCCAGCTCGCCCATACGTTCACATCAGACGAGCAGCAACGCCAGAAAGAACACCGTAGCACCGCCCTTACAGATCCCAGCTATGCCCTATAGGGTCGCTTGTGTGGCTCGCCATCCCATACTAAACTCCAGGACTCTCCTCGAAACTTGTCCCCCGGTACGAGGGGCCTTACACCGTTTTGGAGAATACCTCTCTGGTTAATTTCATAATTGAGCCAGTTTCCCGATCGGACGACAAGCGCCGGCGTGCACGTGACATCGTCCATGTTTACCGCCTGAAACCGTACCATGAGCCTCTGCCTGAAACTTCTTAGGTCGACAGGATGGCTCCTTTTTCAGCGGGGACGATTGTGAAGAAGATGTGCCTGCAGCGAGCAGCATCGCCAATGACCGGCTCTCTCGGATGGTGCTTCGATGTGCTGCTGTGCCGGTCTCTGGACGGTTCTTCACGTATTCTTGCCGCTGTCCTTAACGACTAATAGAGCTATTAACATTAGTTAAAATGCATGTTAGTCTTTTGGTATTCAAGATAATGACACGAACAACAGTTGCTTTCTCGTCAAGAAATAGTTTGCATTCCTACCTTGACCATTAGTTTACTCTTTCTTGCGTGTTATGTATTTGCGGTGCCTGTTTGGAGCAGCCTCCTGGAGGCAGTGCTGGCTGTAAGGTCGTGAAATGTGCCTCATAGGGGCAAGTTAATTAGGCGATGGTCACAACAGAAGGTGACCGGAACGGTTACTCCACTTGAAACCACGTGCGGCGCGTAAATAAAGAAAAGCTATTCGTTCTTTGCTGTCGTCCAAAAATAATTAAGATGTTCAAAATTACATTTCTACTCAACAATTTTTCATTGGGTGCCTGTAAAGTGGCCTTTGTGCGAAGAAGACGCTGGATCATCGTGGCACTTTTATGTGACTCACAATAAAAAAATATTTAATCGTATCAAGCAGAGATGAATTGTTTTGAATCGGCGAGTCGGTTTAATAAATAAAAGACTAACAAGAGGGCGAATGTGGCTCGTAATATCATTTGTTTTTGGGTATCCCTTGCGGCCTATATACCGCCGCTTTCAAACTGCATATTTATCTTGCTGAATTCTGAATAAAATGGTTTAAAATCCAGAAAAAGAAGCTACGAAGCCTTCAAAAGATATCGTGGAACCGTATTTGGGCCCTACAACACCTTTTCAGCATGGTTAGAAAAGGCGGCCAATCGGTAGTCAATGCATCTGAGATGCGAGCCAAACACTAGCGCAGCACGTGGCTTTGAATTTGAAATCATTCTTCAAAGTCAGCCCTAAATCCGAGGTTCACAGCCAATGTCTGATTGGAGGATTGTGAGCTGCAGACCTTATGCCTATCAGCGCACAAAAATTACAAACCGAAATAAGGCAAAAGCCTGGTGTCGAACAAGAATTTTGCGGTGGGCAAGTGTATCGATGCTGAATCACCATTTAGCCGAAGCTCTCTTTCAACTTATTTTATCACCTCTTTCTAACTAAGGCCCGTATTCACAAACGCTCCTTCACTCAAGGGCTCCCCTCGACTTGACGAAGCCAAGGTGGAGCGTGCTCCTCCACTCAAGGAGCCACTGCATTTCATGAACGCTCCTGCACACTTCCTTGGCCAAGGGAGGCCTCGGAAATGCTTCCTCTACTTGAGTGAACTGCATGGGCCGAGAAAAGTGCCTGATAACGAGAGTATTCGCAATTGCGGTTAAGAAATGCCTATCTTTGTATAATAAATGAACACTTTTCTTACTCATGCTTTTTCATAAATTGACATTACAGCAAAATACATGCATTAGAGTGGTAGCATGGTTTCCGTAAGCCTTGAGCCGGTAGAGTTAGCGAAACCCCAGCTTCAAGTCTGGCAACAGTTGCGCCCAGGCAGCAGCTAATGGCGTTTCGTCTGCTGCTAAACGTTTCTACGTGCCTAGTTTATTTCGTCTTTTGTGCGTCTATTAATTGCAGTTTATGTTTACGGTAGTGTCTGAGTGGGTGTTTGAGACCCTGCTTTCGCCGGGGTGACTAACGAACTACGTGAGTGATGTCAGGAAGCAGAACATATGGTTTGTTACTTTGTTTACTTTCGCTTTGCTGAGAGCCTTCTGATCACTAGTGTAGCCACCGAACGCGTAACACGGTGGAGTGAGTAATTACTACCTTATATCACATTACATTGGTGTGCTTTTAGAATTCACCTCCGAGAAATATTACTTGTACGCGAATTCATTTTCGCTGCGGGAGTATGTGAACAGTACCTGATTTCAGGGGATTGTGCTATGTTCGTTTTTCTCAATTACTGCGAATTTCAACGTGGCACTTTCGTTGATGTTCCTCTGCATGTAATAGAAATTTGGGAAGACAATGCTCGCAACTTCTATTTAAGGTTATACCAGGATAGCGTTGATTTGATTGATATGTTGGATTTAACGTCCCATAACCACCATTTCATTATGAGAGACGCAGGGTAGCGTTAAAAAGTAGGCATGGTACACTCGTGGCTGAGCGTTTGAATGAGACTGCTATGCAAACTAACAAAAGCGATCGTGTGCCTTTCTTCAACTAATGGCGAAAACATCATTTTAAAGTCGTTGTTTTCTTCAATTAGCAGCATATAAAGTCGGTTAACAATGCGTGTTTGTGTTTTTGTGTTTCACTTTTAACATTTCAATCTTCCAAAAATGCCTGAGTAAGCAGTTATTTTTTCCATCTTCTTTTTGCCCTGCATTTGTGGATGCTCTAATACGACTGATTCCAATAGACGTAACTTTAATCTCTGTAGCTTCCGTCTCCAAGTTCACACAGCGGCCCGGTCTTAAAATTTTTGTCCTGTCTTCTTTACCTGCAAGCTCAGAAGCACATTCGTTAATGCAGGAATGACCTTAGCACTTATGTTTTGGCTTTCATTTGTAGAATATTATTGCCGAGAATGCCTCTTGAAAATGATAGTGTTTTCTGTGCTTCATCCGAAAGCCTCGGCAGTACATAGTTTTTAGGAGATGTTTTAGCCTTTTGAAAATAATAAAATTGAAGGCTCTTTTCACTTTTGGCACTGTTCTGTCCTAAAAACAACCTTGGTGGTTTCCTGAACCTTGGAGAGAGAGAGAGAGAGAATAAACTTTATTGGGTTCCAGCATGCGGGATTCCCTCCTTCCTGAACCTTGGAAAAAGTGTTATCAAGAAGCAGAGTATTTTACTCTGCTGATTTAACGACGACCAGTGCAACGAAGTGTTAAAAAGTCGCTCAAGAGTACTGGAGACATCGCGGATATATCTGGTAAAACCCCTTTAAATTAAATATCTGCTACTGTTGCAACATTAGCACGTCTACACGCTGGAACCACGCCATCTCAGTTTCATGGAAGGGGAGTGGTGCTGGTGTATATAAAACAAGCTTGATTTTGGTAGAACTGCTCTCCTGTAGAATCGAAGAAGAGGTTTTTGTGATTCTGTCTCATCCTGAAAAGACGAACATGACTTTAATTATGTATTCAAAAATAAAAAAAGTTAAAATTACGAAAGGCAATATAAACCTTTATTACATTTGACTGTTGAAGAGCCGTGTGGCAAACACAAGTGTGCACCTACAAAGTGTGCATTAATCAAGCATATGCAGCTGACACACTGTCGAAATAAATTTCTAGATTTTAAGATATCATATATAAGATCGAGGTAGTAGACACCATAGCGTGTCTTATGCAGTGCAGCTGCACGCATTCACTGCAGATTTTGTCCTTTTGTATACAGTCGTGCAAACTCTGCAATGCATTGTGAATACGGCACGTTTGAGGAAACCTTTCCTGTGTGTTATTCCGTCAGAAGCCTTGCCCCTGCACAAAAGAGGCAAGACATAATATTAGAAAAACGTAATAGCTAGAATACCAAAGCCGCATTTTTTATTTCTCGGGATGCACTCATTCATTATATTTCCTGCGTTAAAGAACCGACATGGTTGAGTTATTGAGCTTTGCCTATTTTGACACATGTTTGGCTCAGGCACTTGGGTAGCTCACCAGGCTTATGGTTATGTAATTAGATAACCTAACTTCACGAATCAATGGCGTATCTAGCAAAATCTCTTCGATGGGGGGGGGGTTCAACCATTAAAACAATCTTATAATGTATCTGCTGTATTTCTATTTCGCATGTTTTCGTTTTTATATGACACGGCATGCACTCTTGCGTGCGTGTACGTTTCACAGAGCATGAGCCTCTGCTTGATTCTCTAAAGGTGGGTGTGGTTGTTCTTTGGAATTGTGAGCTGCATAGAAACTGTATATCGAAGCTATGTTTCACGCGTAGTAGCAACATTAGCACACTTATTCGGCCCAATTGCATTGTGTTTTGTTCTTCCTAAACTATCTCTAATAGTGATCTGACCTGAGCAGGGGGGAAAGAACAAAAAACAAAAAAGGAGAACTTACGTTCTCGTAGATACAGACGATCATCTAACGAAAGTGTGCCTCGCCGTATATTTCGACTAGGGTATCAAAGATTCACCGGAGAGGAAGCCGCTCAGGAGTATGGTGAATGCAGCACATCGAAAGCTTGCTATTACGTTTCCTCTCAGCTCGTTTGCCAAGCTTTCGCACCATGCTTGAAATGGTGTGGTGTGCAAGCTTCATCGAATCACTTGAAAGCAGTGGCATCCGCAGAAAGTCTTGGAGCACTCGCACGACGAGTATACGAACACCCGAAGGCAGGTAATCCTCTGGCTCATGCATGAAACCCAACACATCACGGCACTGGTGGGCGCTCCGCTTGACACCACGCCCGCCTGTCCCGGCGCCATAGTAGCCGTTGTTGAACCGTTACAAACAGCTCCATAGTGAACGTGCCCCATCACTGTTTAAAGTACGTGGTGGTGGCAGCCAAATTGATCGATAAACGCTGTCAAAGCGAGATGGTCTCCGCCATGGACGCGATGTTGGCGCAGAAACTTTACTCGAGGGACGATTCAAGGTAGCTCAATTGCTTCCTTGACAATCTCGAGGAAACGCTAGAGATTTTCTCAAGTGAAGGAAGCGTTTCAAGTGAAGGGCGGTTTGTGAATGGGAAAACGCCACTCAAGGAGCGTTTCGAGTGAAGGGTCGAGTCGAGGAGCATTTTTGATTACGGGGGTAAGTGTCTGGGCTTAGGCCAGGGGCTCCGTCCATGGTCTTCGTCTTTAGGCTTAATATCTTGACTCAAAGACTGCATTTGGCGCGCTGCGCGAAAGGCACGCAAATGCACAGGCTGTTTCTGTGCAGACCACGGTCGCAGAAACACTGGTATAGGCATGGTCATGCATGCCCTCGTCCATCGTTTCGGGCGGTGAGCAGAAAAGCTAGCCGTAGGACGAGCTTTCGCACTCCTTAAACAACTCACGAGAAACATTCCTTCTTCACTGTTTCAATCTGTGGCGGAGATTATATCAGAAATATTTGATATGTATACACATATACACAAGACTCATGATTACGCATGCAACTTATGACTCAAGACTCATGCAACTCGTGATTACGGAGTTGAACAGGGAGAGCAGAAAGGTGGGTCTTAAATTAACCCGCAGAAAACGAAAGTAATGTACAACAACCTCGGAAAGGAGCAGCGCTTCAAGATAAGTAATAGTGCACTTGAAGTTGTAAAAGACTATGTCTACTTAGGGCAGGTAATAACCGCAGAGCCGAACCACGAGATCGAAGTAACTAGAAGAATAAGAATGGGGTGGAGCACATTCGGCAAGCACTCTAAAATTATGACAGGTAGATTGCCACTATCCTTCAAGAGGAAGGTATATAACAGCTGTATCTTGCCAGTACTTAGCTACGGAGCTGAAACCTGGAGACTTACAAAGAGGGTTCAGCTTAAATTGAGGACGACGCAGCGAGCAATGGAAAGAAAAATGGTAGGTGTAACCTTAAGAGACAAGAAGAGAGCAGAGTGGATTAGGGGACAAACGGGGGTTAAGGATATCATAGTTGAAATAAAGAAGAGGAAATGGACGTGGGCCGGGCATGTAGCGCGTAGACAGGATAACCGCTGGTCATTAAGGGTAACTAACTGGATTCCCAGAGAAGGGAAGCGGGTTAGGGGGAGACAGAAGGTTAGGTGGGCAGATGAGATTAAGAAGTGTGCGGGTATAAATTGGCAGCAGCAAGCACAGGACCGGGTTAACTGGCGGAACATGGGAGAGGCCTTTGTCCTGCAGTGGACGTAGTCAGGCTGATGATGATGATGATGATACACAAGAACACAGATAAAATACTAAAAGAGCAGGCTGAGTACACCATCCACCTTTTTTTGTCTTCGTTTTCCTGGGCTCCCCTCTGCAATTTTGGTAAGGTTATGGTAGAGCCTGAGACAACTGGCATCACCAGAAGAAAAGCCTCTGAGAGGACGAATAGCTACGTGGGATACGCCGTTGCATTGCAAAAAAGGCACATTGGCAGGTAACTCAATAATTTGATTGTGATATAAATCGGAACACAGAATCCCGCGGAAATTGTTGAAACTGATGAAACTGAGCGTATTATTCTGCTGATTTATTGAAGACCAGTGCAACAAAGCAATGAAAAATGCTCAAGAGTATTGCAGTCATCGCGGATACATCTGGTCAGAACCCTGTAAATAAAATATCCGCTATTGCTGCATCATTAGCGAGTCTACCATTTAGAACCACGCCATCTCAGTTCCGTGGAAGAGGAGTGGTGCTGCTTTATATAAAACAAGTTAAATTTTCCTAGAACTGCTTTCCTGTAGAATCGGAGAAGTGGTTTTTGCAGTCCTGTCTCACCATGAAAAGACAAACACGACGATAATTATGTATTGATAAATGAACAAAACATGATTGATTTGTGGGGCTTAACGTCTCAAAACCACTATTTGATTATGAGAGACGCCGTAGTGGAGGGCTCCGGAAATTTTGACCACCTGGGGTTCTTTAACGTGCACCCAAATCTGAGTACACGGGCCTACAACATTTCCGCCTCCATCGGAAATGCAGCCGCCACAGCCGGGATTTGAACCCGCGACTTGCGGGTCAGCAGCCGAGTACCTTAGCCACTAGACCACCGTGGCGGGGCAAAATGAACAAAACAGAAGTTGTGAGTGGCAAGTGGACCTTTATTACATGTGGCTGATGAGGAGCAACGTGGCAAACATAAGAATGCAAATGAAAAGTGTTCATCAATCAAACATATGCAACCTACACACTGTAAAGATAAAGTGCGAACTCGGAAGACATCATAAATAAGATTAAGGAAGTAGACACTATATATAGCGCGCCTAATGCAGTGTAACTGCACGCATTCACTGCTGTTTTTGTGCTTTTGTATACAGTCGTGCAAACTCTGCAATGCATTGATAATACGGCAGATTTTAGGAGGCCTTTTCTTTGTGTTCTTCTGTCGGCAGCTGGTCCCCTGCACAAAAGAGGCAAGAAATAATATTAGAAAAACGCAATAGCTTGGATACAAAAGCCGCATTTTTCTTTAATTCTAGCAATGCACACATTCATTAGTATGTCTCGCGTTCAAGAACAGACATGGTTGAAGTATTGAGCTGTGACTATTTTGACACATGTTTGGCTCAGGCACTTGGGCAGCTGACCAGGCATATGAGTACATAATTTCAATATCTAATTGCACGAATCAGGGCCATAGCCAGCCATTCTTTTTCGCGGGTAGGAATGGGGTAAATTAAAAAAAAAACATTGCCATTATGTATGTGCAGTTTTTATATTTCATATGTTTGCGTTTTCATACGACACTTGACGCACGTTTACGTACATGCAGGTTTCACAGAGCATGATCATCTGCTTGATCCTCTAAATATGTACTTGGTTGTTCATTGGTATTGTGAGCTGCATAGACACTGTATAAAGAAGCTATGTTTCACGCGTAGTAGCTACAGCAGCACACTCATTGCGCCCAATGTATTGTGTTGTGATTTTCCTAAACTGTCTTTAATAGTAATCTCGCCGAAGCAGGAAAAAAATAAAAAAACACACACGAGAACTTACCTTCTCATTGGTACAAATGGTCGTCTTACGGAGGTGTGCTTCGTCGTAAATTTCGGCTAGGGCAGCAAAGGTTCACCGGAGAGGAAGCCACTCTAAAGTACGGTGAACCCAGCGCATCAAAAGTTTGCTATGCCGCTTGCTTGTCTAGCTTTCGCACCACGCTTGAACTGATGCGGTGTGCGAGCTTCATCAAAACACTTCAAAGCACCGGAATACGCAGTAAATCATGGAGCACTCGCACGAGGAGTATACGCACACCCGAAGGCAGGTAATCCACTGGCTCATGAACGGAACGCAACACATCACGGCACTGGTGAATGCTCCTCTTGACACCACGCCCGCTTGTCCCGGCGCCACAGAAGCCGTTGCTGAACCGTTCGAAGACAGCTCCGTAGTAAACGCGCACCATCATTGTCGAAAGAACGCGGCGGTGGCAGCCAAATTAATCGATCAACGCCGTCAAAGCGAGACGGTCTCCGCCATGGACGCGATGCTGGCGCAAATATTTCACTCGAGGGACGATTCAAGGTAGCTCGATCGCTTCCTTGACAATCTCGAGGAAACGCTCAAGATTTTCTCAAGTGAAGGAAGCGTTTCAAGTTAAGGGCGGGTTGTGAATAGGAAAACGCCACTTAAGGAGCGTTTCGAGTGAAGGGTCGAGTCGAGGAGCGTTTGTGAATACGGGCCTTAGAAAATAGCCCGGTGATTTTATACACTTTCTCTTATTTGGAAAAATATATTCAATAAAATTATTTTGAGCTACGTAAAAGTTTAAGAAATTTCCTTGAACTTTACGCACGCTTCTTTTATCTGAAAAACTAAAGAGAGACATTTCTTACATTAACATTAACGTGAAAACGCGCTCTTAGTTTTGACGTTGGGAGCTGGTAAATGACGGGACCGAAAGTTTTTTTGGTACAACACTTGTGATCTTGGAACCGTCTATAGAGACAGAAAATTAAAGAAAATCATTAAAGGTCAATGAGGTTGTAACATCGTGTTTGTGCCATGTTATGTATACACAGAAACAAAGTAGACAACATAATGAAGGCAAGGAAGGAAAAAAAAAGTGTAAGCACATCATACAGTTGACAACGCATTCAGTGAAGCAAAATCGCGTAGAGGCACTCGTCTGACCAAACAGTTGCCCGATTTATTAGAGCAAAATTTTTTAAAGACAATAGTCTTTCTTGGAGACCTTCGACACAAAAATTTTGTCTGTCTGTTTGTCTGTTTGTCCGCCCTTAACGGTATCCTAACCGGCACCAAAGTAACCAAACAATACTCCAAATGGCGTACCCCATCCGCAGCACCCACCAATATTGCTCAAGGTTCCGCGTTCATACTTGTGCGATTGTCAATTAAAAAGCACTTATTGCGCATGTCTGGGGCGCCACAACATTACGTATATTTTCTGCACCTGCATCTATTATTATAAAAGGCATACATAAGTAATTTTAAGGACGGTAGCGCTTATCACGTGGCGCTGAGCATTCAACGCTTGCACGAAAATTCGGGTGTTTCCAACGCTTTGCTAAGACGAGACGGTGGTGGCACCTACCCGTCACCTTGCGTTCTACATCTTATCGCCTCTGAGACGGGCGCGAACACCTGCCTCAGAGCCACGCGCTTGGTTTTCCAAGAAAACTGCCAGATGGCGCTCATGTATCACGTGTAACGTGACTTTATGCGCTCGTTCGCTTCCGCTGCACGCTCAAGGCAGTCTAACGCAGCGCCTCCAGAATACCACACACTGATTTTCTTGCGCAGAACATCAAATAAACATTTTGTTTACTCTCTCTAGACGCAAGACTATCGTCTTTCGACGACATTTGCAGAGTAATATGCAGATATGGGGTCAATTTATTTCGTTTTTGTGTTTACACTCGGTCACACCACTTCTCGAATTTCCGGACATGGAGTCATGGTACTTTACGAATCGTTCCTCAACCCCAACTATGGCAGCTCAGCCTTCAGTTTGTCCTACACATCTGAGGCACTATAACTACAGGGTAAAAAGGGTGTGTTCATCCGCTTTGAACACAAGTGCTTTTGTAAGGTGGACGCCTTCTGCGAATGTAGTTGTGGGAGAACATCTTTCATTCAATCATGGTAGGAAGGCTGGATCGAGGATTTATCATCATGCAGGGGACATAAGCAGCGATGATATTAAATAAATATGCAATACTTTTCGACACTGAGAAAAGAAATTTCTAAGGCAAAATATTTCTCAAGGCTGCTTCTACAATTCCCCTATGGTTTTTTTTTTCAAGGAGACCCAGGGACCCAGCCTATTTCAAGGAGACCCAGCCTAGTTCCGTTAAATGATTAGTTTTTGCTTACTGGACCCCTAATCAATTTTCTAAATCTATTCTGGCTGGTGCGTGCAAAGCGTGCATGATATATTAATGGCATGCCTCTTTTCTTTTTCAAAGTATTGCTATGTAGGCGCAGACAAAGCCCTGCCAGCATTTACTCTAAACACGTGGGATCACTACGAAGCACCTCATATCAAGTGATGTGAACTGCCGTCAAACTTAGCTCACGGACGCGGGCTTTATTCCCACCACAGAGTGAGTCGCCAATTCGTCGCACCTTATAATCATGTTGCGGCTACAGCCTGTGGAATTGTAGGATCACATTACTGATGAAAATTCGTTGAACACAGAGTATCGCTGCCGCAAACGTTTTGATGAGTGAACTCGTTTTTGTTTTTCGTCACGAAAAGTGGCAATACCACTTTAGAAACGCTAGCTTCACTGATAGCCCGAGCTCAAGGTGTTTTTGTCGCTTCAGTCTTCCACCATGTCCAACATTTTTACAGAGTTCACTTTAAAATTCTAATTTCCCTCACATCATCAACTTCAAACAATACTGACATTCTGTTCGAGCCACGTACCAGGCAGTGCCTGGTAAGTGACTATGTACTTCCAGCAGAACGAGCATCTTTTACATGACCTCTGTTCATGACAGCGTTTTTCGCAAGCCCTTGCCTTTTTCCTCACAAGCTTTGGACCAAGTCCTCGCCTATGCCTCTGCCGGTTTTGTCACACTCGAGATCGTAGCTCTATCAATGCGTAACAGTACGTTATGTTAGGCTAGTTGGTACATATTAAGTGTAAATACGTGGCGCAAGGTTGCCAAAAAAAAGAACGAGAAGCGACAGAAAGAGCGCCAACTCACAGCTAAGTTTATTTTCTTGAAGCATTCACAATATAGAGGCCCTTGGAGGACATGTGCAGAACATTTCTTTCACCGCACGTGCAGGCATGGACTTTTTGATGATGTAATAAACGATTATTGCAATCATGATATCTGGGAACCAGCAACAAACAGATATGGCTGATGTAAAGACGTCGAAAAAAATTAAACACACCCAAGCCTGCGCAAAAAAAAATGCGACGAAAAAAACGGCAAAAAAGAACTGACAGACACTTCGTAGCAACCATCTAAAGTACATCTAGATCCAACAGTTGGAATTCACTATTATGCAGCAAAACTGAAGGCACGCTGACGCACGAGTCACCTTTCTTCCTTATGTGAAAGGCTTCGAGTAACTCCCGCGCCAGCGCATTCCGGCTCCTTCCAAGTAGTCGCGTGTGATCGAACTGCGGCGTGAAGCCACGCGAAGCAGAGTGGAAGGGCAAATGAGAAATTGTTACATTCTTAATTGATAAAGAATGCTCCCTTAAACGGTCATTTGTACAGCGCCCTATCTGGCCTATATAGACCTTGCCACAGCTCAGGAGAATTTCATAAACAGTGCCCACGGCACAACGCAGGAAGGGCTTAGCATGCTTCTTATCGCACAACGCCTTGGCACCTTTTGAAGAAATGCGGACACAAAGCCTTGAAAGCTTATTCGGAGCAAGGAAGACCACCGACACATGGTGCCGATTTGCAACCCTTTTCAGGTTGTGGGAGATTTTGTGCATGTATGGTACAACATGCCGTCTTTTCCTCTGTCCTTGCAATGGCTCTTCTGTCTTCCTGCGTTCCCCTTGCAGCGTCTGAAGTGACATGAACTTGGAAACGGATACGCCAGAAGTATTGATAAATATTGTGCCCCCATGTTCCTCGATTCAATCTCTTACACAGGATAAAAGTTCATTATGAGGCACTGAATAAAAAAGGCTTCATAATGCCTCATAATGCCTCCTAATGAACTTTTGTCATGTATAAGGGAATGTATCGAGGAACATGGGGGCACAGCATTTATTGTGAATGCTTCAAGGAAATAAACTTCGTTGTGAGTTGGCGCTCTTTCTGTCTCTTCTAGTTCTTCTCTTTGGCAACCTTGCGTCACGTATTTGAACTTCAATCTATCAATGCGACTTTGAAAGATATACTTGACATTGTGTGACATTGCAGAGAATATAAATTGAAGAGAGGTGAAGTGAGTGCGACGTTCAGGAGGACAAAAGTGAAGTTATAAGAGAGTGGAAAGGGGACAGAGGGTTAAAGGAAGAAAGTAAATGAAATTCCACACATGACTATGGTTTACTGAAGGTAAAAATCAAGAAAGCAATTCGTGCATGTCAACTAGTCTCCACTGCGCTTGCATCTCAGCCTAAAAGTGCGTCTCGAGGTTGGCTTTGTCCTCCAGAGCTTCGGCCAGAAGAGCCGCCATCCTCCTCTACCTCTCCTCTATTTCGGCCGCACTCGTACGCCAGGTGTCCATATCATGGACTCTCATTTTCGCAAGCATGAGTGCTACATCAGTTTGCCGTTTCTGGTGTTGGTAATACAATTATTGCTCTTTGCATTGATACGCAACTGTAAAAAAAAACTAGCTAGGTAAAACATATGCGACTGTTGAATATTCATACGTGCGTACAATATTTGTACATACCTTCCGCGTTCTTTCGATATCTTTCGCTGAATAACAAGATTGCAACACAATCCCCTTCATGTAACATTGGTTATCCTGGTACGTTTGATCTGCCGAATTTTATATCGATCAAGCCACCTATGTCTGGATGCTCATCGCCTTTTTAATTTGCTACGTACAGAAATTTATAAGAGGAAATAGGGTATGATGAATACAATCCACAGGTCGTGAATGATGCAAATTGCCTGCAGTGAACACCATGAAACTTGGACTTCTAGGAACCCCCTTCCCAGCCCTAATGTTCATGTTTGTCTGACTGACTGAATGCATTATGTGAGACACATAACCGTATAACACGGCCCCTGGCATAGGTGAGTGAGCCACACATGATTCACGGCATATGGGCCTTAGGAACAACCGCAATCAATTAAATGCGGAAATTTATTATTCACGCAAAGGCGGTGAAAATTTCGTGCCGCAGAAAATCAGGTGCCGACATTGATGGTGTTGTCGATGTACGAAAAGTTTCGACGAAAGAAAAGAATAAACATCACAAGCTGAGTGGGATTTAAAATGAGGGACTCTGCATGACACTCACGTATTCTACGCCAGAGTCATGCCGCAGTTCTTCAAACATTTTAGAGGGAAAAGTGGCTGCGTGTGAGCGTGCTTCGCTACAAATATCGTCAAAAAACGATAGCCTTCTTTTTCTTTTTTTGTGTGTGTATAGCGTCGCACTTTCAGCGCAGTCTAAGGAGCATTCGAAAATTTAAAATTATGTATATATGTATATTCTAATAGAGGGACACACCACCTCATCCGTTTTCATGTTGCGCCTCAGGTATGCGTTTTATTTGCTTTTGATCAACAATGTTCATGAGTATGAACGCAGCCACCAGTTCAAGATGGCTGGGCGTTCAGCAAGTGCTTAAACTTTGGCTGGGTGGCGGCATTGTGAGGCAGACAGACAGACAGACAGACAGACAGACAGACAGACAGACAGACAGACAGACAGACAGACAGACAGACAGACAGACAGACAGACAGACAGACAGACAGACAGACAGACAGACAGACAGACAGACAGACAGACAGACAGACAGACGGGCAGGTGGGCGGGCGAGCGGGTGGGCGGGCGGGCGGGCGGGCAGGCAGGCAGGCAGGCAGGCAGGCAGGCAGGCGCCATTGTCTTTAAAAAACCTCTGCACACGTCATGTCGAAGCAACTCCAATTTGTCTGCAGCGTTGGCTATTCGCCTTAAGAGCCTGTGGTGAGGCATTGACTACTCAGTCTCTAGCCCAACGTTTCTCGTACTCGCTGACGAACGCTATTTAGCATATGCACATCATCTGGCCGTATAGTATGCACTCCGTCAAAATAAAACTTTGTTTTAGATATCACGCGAGAATCGACGTAGCCCCTTGATGACAGTGTAGTCGACGTGTCTGGCAAGTCCACGATATGCAAACAACGACCAAATTTTTTTTGTACAACGTCCATCCACGTCGTAGTTCTAGGCCAAGAAATCTAACACTGCTTCGCGTGCAGTCGATTATCGCAGTGCCTAGAATCTGAGAAATTTTGTTTTCTTCGTGAGTGTTTTTCTGTACGTATCACGGCTTTTCAACTACTCCAGTGACAAGTCTGTCGAGGACGTCTATGATTGACACAGTAATTTACGGATACCCAATGCATAGCAATATATAATTCACTGAGCACCTTCCACGTGTGTGCATTTCCCAGCCCTTCTTGAATCAGGTGGTTAAAGTGCAGAACGTACACGTTTCAATTCACGCTCGTCCCCTGATTACTCGTCAAGGGAACACTTGGCGGAGGAGCATTCCATCGATGGCTACATCATATTCAGTGCAGCTACACATGCTGTTGCGACAGTCCTACAGCCATCGATGGTCAACTTACACGATGGCTGCTCCCTTCTAGGCAGGATGTCCCTTTATTTTGCGGCGATCCGTCTTACCTAGTTCGTGGCTACAGTAGCGATAATTCTTATTGGAAGAAAACGCTTTTCGCATAGCGCTAGCATTCTTACGAGAGCAGAGTACTGAGCGGGGCCCGCTGGCTGTGTGCGCATGACGAAGAAGAACAAACATCACTCAATAAGGAATAATGCAAACATCGAGCTCTCCGGCTTTGTGGCCTGTTAGACATATACCAGCTAGATGACTCGTGCATCTTGGTGCCTTATCATATGTGCACTATATCATACTTTTTACACTTGTATCACAGCTCGCTCTAAGCAGTGGCTCGCTCTCAAGTTGTTCTTTTTTTTTTGTCTGCGAAGCCACACTTCGCAGATATTGCAAGTAAAATTGAGGTGCTGAATGGTTATTTGTCACACTTACGTCGCTGTCGTCGCCAGTTCGTCCCATTGAGTTATTAGTAGGCATTTGTGGTGTCCTGGCTGCCTTCTTGTGTGCGTGTTTTTACGCCATGTATTTTAGAAAATTACATCCAACATTGCGTTGTTCTTTCCACTTCGCCATTTTTACGAAATATGAACGCTTCAAGTGACTTTCCATTATGTAAAGTGCCATTCGGGCTCTGGTATACTCTGTCGTTCGCATGTCAATTGAAACAATTCAATTGAATTCTCATTAAAATGAACGTGTACTCGCGTACATTTCAGTGAGAAATTTGCCACAATAGGTAGGGTAGCCAACCACGGCCCTGCTTAGACCTTCATGCCTCTCCTCTTTGCATCCTCTCTCTCTCTCTCTCTGGTGGTACTCTCGTTAAAATGGTTTCCCGTAGTTAGCATGTTTAGTTTTTCCTTCTTTCCTAACCTACGTCTCAAGCTTTCTTGAACTCGCGTGACATTGTACTGTTCCCGGAATCGCCCCTGCTTCGACGAATGGACAATATCGTGCGATGATGCCATCGATAACCCCATATAGTCGCGGGTGCGACCCCGGCCGCGGTGGTCGCATTTCGATGGGTGCGAGTGGATTGAGGCTCGTGCAATGTCAGTGCACGATAAAGAACACCAGATGGTCGAAATTTCCCGATCCCTTCAATTCTGCGTCTCTCATAATCGTATGGTGGGTTATGGACGTAAAACCTCAGATATTATTGTTATTATCACTCCATATGATGATGCTACACAACAGTTTTACATGACGTAGTTTTCATGCTGTTGGAATTGTAAGCGCAGGACGCAATTTTTTTTACTCAAAATATACATAATGATTTGGTCTTCAGAAACTGTATAAGGACTAGCCATTTCCTCACGAAAAATTATTTTAAAGACTCATGACGTGTCCTTGTAAACCGGGCATTTGACCTAACATTCTCGCTGGCTGGTGTGATAGTTCATGTGTTTGCTTCTCGCGTGATAAGTGCAAAGGTATGCTGAATTTCCAAATCTTACCCAAACCACAAAATTGCGTCTGGAAAAATCACAATCACTGTAGCAGAAGGCCCACTGGAGTTTTGTGACACTTCTCCACACTCAGTATTCCACTACTGAAGTTAATAGAACCCTTTCGCCTTATACGCGTAGCTCTACCACGACCTTTCACCGACAATAATGAATTTCGATTCCCCCACAAGCACTCGCGCTTAGCTTGCATCAGTTCCCGCTGCTACTCAGAGAATGCACAAGAGCAAGAAGCACATGACAGCCGCCACAGAGTCGCTCGTTGTGTCTATGTCGACATCCGCTATACTTCTTGCGTAGCAGTATACACCGTACGGGTTCGGACATTGATGTCTGGGGTTGCTCGCACTGTAATTCTGCTTCAACAAAGTTAATTACTATATGGAAAACATCCACATGCCAGTGCAAGGGAACCGAATTGAACACGTACAAAAGAAGAGCCTTTCAAATCATTTTTTTGTAATTTTTAGTCGCCTTTTGATCGTGATATTTACAGAATTGACGCCCAATGCACCCGGGTGCTGCCGCAGCGGTAATTATATGTCGATCACGTAGATCTGTAACGTCGAGAAACTACCGAAAATGATGTTGTTCTCCTTGCATGACCGGTCATACGTGTAATCGCCTGAAAATAACACTCTTGTCTTTGTCCTTGACTCAGCGCCACTAGACCGAACAAATGGGAATGGCGGAATATAAGCGGCCCCGTGAGATAGCGTGACGGGAAATATAAACAGCTTGAAATACGTGGAACCAAAGCTGACCAGGAAGGTGTACCACTAAAATAGGTTGCCGCTGTCCAACAGGATCGACGCCGAGAACGGGTCCTTTTTTTAATGTTTGTATGTAGCGCAGTGCTTTTGTAGTGTGAATATTTGCCGACGCCCTATATACTGGATCTTGTGTTAGTGAAAACTTTCTGTTCTCGTTAGTCCTTGTGCTTCATTTCGAATACAAAGTCTGAGGGCGGGTTCTTCATAATAGTGGCATACCATATAACAACCGCCTTGTCTACAGGTTCAAACAAGAAAAAAGCCGGCAGCAAGGGGAATTAAGGGTGCGGTAGAAAAACAAAACAAAACCCCAGTAAAGAAAATCCTGACAAAGACAGGAAAACAAAATAAATGCTGTGCAAAGAGAGTAAGGCACCCAAAGCTCATCACAGTAAATATACACAACAGCGTACGTCTCAGCTGGCGTTATCGCGCGTGTGAGAGGCGTTACGAGCGGCAGTAGGCACTTCCTGAAAGTGCTCCGTTCGTAAACATTGTTCTGCACTGCTCCAAGGACCTTTTGGGCTGCAAGTGATATGCCGAAAGCGGTCCCGGTCACCCAGTTAGTTTCTCACAGAACATCACGGCTAAGGTGAGACGCTACTGGGAACAAATAAAATAAACAAGTTGTTCCAAAATTATTTATTCTATTTTTTTTACTTCCTTTCACATGTTCAGTTTCTCTACTTTAATGACAAAACATCAAGGCTGTGATTAAACTCAAAGTACGTTAAAAATTCGTTTAAAGATCACAAGGTGACAACTAAGTGCAATGAACAGCTGATTGGCTCGAGTCCCCTGAAAACTGTAACCTGGCTGCTTGACATTACGTATAGCATGAGGAATTCAACAACTTCCCATGCTCTAAATTAACATATTTGCCAAGCTGTCATGATATAAGAAATGCTTGTAAAACATTTCTTCGCTACACGAATGAGCTGTCGATTTTACAGTTTAAAATACGTTTTTCTCAAGATGCAATGTTTTGCAAGTTCTTGAGCTTGGACACAATGTTTTGGTACTTTTTATGGCCAGATAGGGAGAAATTTTCTCCGCATATTCTTTAACGTGTGCACAGTGCAATTATTTCCTTTAAAATCAGATAATACTTAATATACATTATAAACGTACAGTTAGTGATTAGTATGTGCTTAGCAATTTGAGACTTCTCATGCAATTTTTTTTGGTCACATATTGTGCAAAATTTTATACGCACTATCTTTTTTTATTTACAATTCACTGTTGATCGGCGGCAACATAAGCCTATAATTACTCGCAACCACTAAAGTTTAAGGAGAAAAGAAAACTTGTGTTAAAAAACTGCTGCTTTTTACAAATTGTGGTGGTTCCAAACAAGAACTATAGAACTTACCACAAAACTGACTGCATAATTAAAACAAAAAAGCCTACCTAAACAACAAACCTTTCTTTTCCCTCGGTTACATACTGAAGAAACTTTTTTTTTTCGACAAACATCTCCTCAACGTAGTGTTGTGATCTGGGAAATTTAGTATGTATTCTGAAGAATGCAATTCATGCATTTTTGATGGAGGTGAAAATGCTGTCGGCCTGTGTGTGTGCTCAGATTTGACCGCACGTAAAAGAACCCCAGGTGGTCGAAATTTTCAGACCCTCCACTACGCCGTCTTTCATAATTATATGGTGGTTTCGAGACGTTGAACCACACATATCAAATCAATCAAGGATGTAATACTGTTAAAAGTAAAAGCGTAGTCTGAGCAATACGTACCACACACATTCACGCCGCATGGAGCACTGCATAATAATGCCCCCCACACACATACACACGCACACGCACACATATGCACACACACATACGCACACACACACACATGCACGCACACGCGCGCACACACATGCACACCCACGCAAGCACACGCGCACGCACACCCACACAAGCACACGCACACGCGCACGCGCACACATACATACGCATGCACACACGCATGCACACATATACGCGCACACACACACAAGCACTAACGCAAACACACGCACACACATACGCACACAGACGCACAGCCACACATACACACGCACACACACACACGCACGCATACATACATGCCCGCACACGCACACACACATACACACTCACGCACACACACAGATACACATGCATACACACGCACGCACGTGCGTATACACACACAAGCAAGCACACACACACACGCACCCACACAAGCACAAGCGCTTGCACACAAATGCACGCAAACACACGTACACACATACACACAAACGCATATACGCACGGATACACACACACGCACTCAAGCAAGCACCACACACACGCCCACGCACACACACATACATAGGCACGCATACACATACGCACGCACACATACACACACACGCAAGCAACCAAACAGATACATACACACGCACAACGCACCCACACACAAACGAACGCATACACACACGCACACACACATACGTACGCATACACACACACACTTAGGCAGACAAACGCACACAAACACGCCCACGCACGCACAAGCCCACGCAATCAAACGCACACACTCAAGCACACACACATACGTATGCGCGCACACACACGCACATAATATACGCACAGCTAAGCACGTACGCAAGCACATGCACACACGTACGCACACACGCTCGCGTACACATACACACGCACACGCACGCTTGCGTACACATGCGCACGCACACGCACGCTCGCTCACACAAACACGCACATGTGCACACACACTACGCACGCACACGCACACAAGCAAGCACAGACACTTGCACACGCACAGACGCACACACACACACACACACACACACACACACACTCTCTCACACACACACACACAAGCACACAAGCACACAAGCACAGTCACACAGACGCGCGCACACAAACAAAAACACACGTACGCACACACACACGCGCGCTCTGTGCTATGGTATAGTCACGATGTCGTGACACTGACAAAGGCAGAGACAGCTTGTGAAAAATGAAACTGTTTATTTGGCCGAACTTGTGGTGCGTAAACAAACAGACAGATTACAGCAATACACGGTGGCATTGGTAGCGCAACAGAGCGTCAGCCTTCAATCAGCTCACAAGTGGTGAAGCACGTTGGCATTTGTACATGCTGCCTCGAATACTCTAACCTTATCACTGGTGGTCGTGCAAGCTATCAAATATTCTTCAATATTTGTGTCTTTCGCGCAATCATAATAATATTGTCACGGGGTTGAGAGAATGAATTAAATAAATATATTTACAAAATATGCAGGGAGACTACGAGGCAGCTGCAGCTAAGATGGAAGAACAGCGGCAACAGCACCACGAGCACGGTCGCTTTCATCGTCTTCGTCGTCGATGATGCTCTTTCGTTGCCGATGTCGTGTAACATATAACCCCCCGCTGCTGGCAGCGCCGTCTCGGCGCCTAAAGGAGAGTAGGGTCATATGCGGATATGTACGGTTTGAGGCTGGTCACGTGGACGACGTCAGTAGCGGCTGCGGACGACGATGACTGACTGTCCAACGGAGCAATCTCGTATGTGACATCGGTAAGCCGGCATAAACCTTGTGAGGCCCAGAGTAGCGAGACAGGAGCTTCGAAGAGAGGCCAACGTGGCGGCATGGCGTCCAGAGGAGGACCAATGAACCTGGAGAGTAGGAAACTACTATGTGATAGCTATCGTAGCGGGCCTTCTGAGAGAGCTGCAAGCCAAGAAGACGTTCCCGTGCGATTTGGCGGGCCACTTGAGCCCGAGCAGTGGCATCCCGGGCGTACTCTGTAACCGTTTGCGTAGTTGATGGGAGAAGAGTCTCGAAGGGTAACGCTGGATGGCGGCCGAACAATAAATAGAAGGGGGAAAAGCCAACGGTGTCGTGGCGTGACGAATTGTACGCGAATGTCACATAAGGCAAAGTACTATCCCAATCAAGGTGATCCTTGGAAACGTACATGGAGAGCATTGTTGTCAATGTTTGATTTAGGCGCTCGGTAAGACCATTTGTTTGTGGGTGATGGGCCGTAGTGAGCTTGTGACGCGTCGAACACGAGCGAAGGATGTCACTTACTACTTTTGAAAGAAATGAGCGACCACGATCAGTCCGCAGCTGTCGAGGAGCGCCATGGTGAAGAATTACGTCATGAAGCAAGAATTCCACGACGTCAGTGACACAGCTTGTCGGTAGCGCTCGTGTGATAGCGTATCTTGTGGCGTAATCTCTGGCTACGGCTATCCACTTATTTCCAGAGAGAGAAGTAGGAAATGGTCCAACGAGATCAAGACCGACGCGGTAGAAGGAAACGGTGGGTATGTCTATTGGTTGGAGCGGACCAGCTGGTGGCAAGGTGGAATGTTTGGAGCGCTTGCAGGACTCACATGCAGCAACGTATCGGCGCACAGAACCTTAAAGGCCTGGCCAGAAGAATCTACGCCGCACGTGATCGTACGTGCGCGTGACCCCGAGATGTCCCACGGTTGGGGCGTCGTAAAGCTGTTCAACTACAGCGGTATGGAGTGTCGCAGGAACTACGAGTAGTAGCACTCGTGTTGCGTCGGTAAAGAATGCCATCGCGTAGAACGAACAAGTGTAGCGACGGGTCTACGTGGGGCAAGCGTAGACTATGATTGATAGACCGCAAGTGTACATCGCTGAGCTGCTCCTTGCGTATGTCGGTGAAAGCCAACATGGCAAAGACACAAGGGTCAGAATCATGTGCTGAAAGGTCAGGTGGGTCCACGGGGTGACGGGATAGACAGTCGGCATCCTGGTGCATTCAGCCAGATTTGTATGTCACGTCAAAGCTGTGTTCTTGTAGTTTCAAGGCCCAACGGCCAAGTCGTCCTGTTGAATCTTTAAGGAACGACAGCCAGCACAAGGCATGGTGATCTGTAATTACCGAAAAGGTGCGGCCATACAAGTATGGTCAAAATTTTCCAACTGCCCAGACTAGTGCGAGGCACTCACGCTCTGTTATGTAAAACTTGCTCTCCGAAGGAGAAAGGAGGCGACTGGCATAAGCAATGACACGATCCTGTCCTCGTTGCCGCTGGGCGAAAACAGCACCAATTCCATGTCCGCTGGCATCGGTACGAACTTCAGTATGGGCTGGTGGGTTGAAATGGGCCAAGATGGGTAGGGAAGTAAGTAATGTTGTAAGGGTGCTGAAGGTAGTTGCTTGGTCAGTACCCCAATAAAAAGGCATGTCCTTCTTCAGTAGCTCCGTAAGTGGTCGGGCAATGTCAGCAAAATTCTTCACGAAACGTCGAAAGTAAGAACAAAGGCAGATAAAACTCCGTACATCTTTTGCGGAATGTGGTATGCGGAACGTGGTATCTTTGACACCTCGAATTTTGTCAGGATCAGGTGGAACGCCTCAGGCACTGACAAGGTGGCCCAGTACAGTGATTTTCCGACGGCTAAAGCGACATTTGGAAGAGTTGAGCTGAAGTCCTGCTTTCCGGAAAACCTCAAAAACAGCCGTTAGGCGGCTAAGGTGGCTTTCAAATGTAGGTGAAAATACGATGACGTCATCGAGATAGCACAGGCACGTGGTCCATTTGTATCCACGCAGGAGAGAGTCCATCATCCTTTCAAATGTAGCTGGCGCATTACACGATCCGAATGACATAACCTTGAAATGAAAAAGTCCATCCGGTGTGATGACTGCGGTTTTCACACTGTCTCGATGATCGACAGAAATCTGCCAGTATCCTGATCGCAAGTCGATTGATGAAAAGTAGGCAGAACCATGTAGGCAGTCGAGAGCATCGTCAATCCGCGGCAGTGGATACACGTCCTTACTTGTTACTTTGTTTAAGTGACGGTAGTCTACGCAGAAGCGCAAGCTGCCATCCTTCTTCTTGACTAGCACGACCGGCAATGCCCATGGACTGCAGGAAGGTTCGATGACGTCTTTTGTGAGCATTTCTTCAACTTCGTGCTGGATAACTTGTCGCTCAGCATTAGACACGTGATAAGGACGTCGTCGGATGGGGCTGGCATCTCCAGTGTTAATCCCATGAGTTACAATGGATGTCTGACCCAAAGGGCGGTCACCGAAATCAAAGATGTCGCGGTAGCATTTCAGCAGGTGCCGGATGTCAGCTGTCTGTGCTGGAAGAAGGTCTGGGGCGATCGTCTTGTCGATGGTGGCATCCGCTGCGCTCTTCGAGGATGAAAACGGAGGAGAGGACGAAGAAGATTCGGCAACGAACGCCGAAATGGCAGCATCTATAGAAAACACTTTTGCCAAAGTCATACCATCCGGGATAGCTTGAGTGCACCAGCTGAAGTTTAGGATCAGAAGAAATGCTGTGTTTCCCGTGACTATCAAAAGCGTGTGAGGCACGGCAACATTTTTGGCCAGCAGAACGTCAGCAATTGGTGTCAACATGTAGGCACCATCGGGAACAGGAGGGACAGATCTCAGGTTCACGTAAGTAACGGCTTGTAGTGCTAGGCGAACGTGATCTGCAGAACACAGACGGGGTTGAGCTGTTGTTGGATCGTCATGGTAACACGGTAAATCAAGTTGAAGCATGCCGGTTCCACAATCAATAAGGGCAGAGTGGGCGGATAAAAAGTCCATGCTGAGGATAAGTTCATGGGAACATTTCTCGAGCACAGCAAATAGCACTGTCATGGAGTGATCAGCCACACTTATACGCGCGGAGCACATTCCAAGCAAACGAAACGGGCCGCCATCGGCGACCTAGATGAGTGGCACTGTGGGTGGCGTAAAAGCTTTCCTAAGGTGGCAACGAAGTTCTAGATTCATCACTGATATGTGAGCCCCTGTGTACACAAGTGCAACAACGGGTGTGTCATCTACTTCAACGTCAATAAGGTTGCGTGGAGTCGGCAGCATGGTCAGAGGATTTGGCGGGCAAGTGGTCGATGTAGCACCACTTCCCGGAGCTGCATCATCTAGTTTTCCCACGGCAGGTGGTCAGTCGGCGACGTTGGTCGGCGAAGTTGGGGCGAGCGAGACGATGGGCGGCGGGAGAGCTGTGAACGGGACTGGTGAGCATGCGGAGATGGAGAGCGATGACGATATAGCGGCATAGAAGGAACGTCTTCATTGGTGGCCTGAGGTGACTCCCGGTAAGTTTGAAAGCGTCCATGATCCCTCTCTGGCCGATGAGGGTACCCATAGGATGCCTGATGCCAATACCACCGAGTGTTACTATGGCGGGCCACGTGTCCGATACGGTGGCAGTTGAAACAAATCGGGCGATCGTCAGCAGTTATCCACTCGGCTGGATTGCGAGGGTGCGCCGGAAGGTTTTGGCTTTGGGCATAAGAAACAGGGGGTCGACGACGGTTGATCGGCTGAGAGGGAGCTGTAGTGCACTCGGAGGCCAGTCCAGCATTGGAAAGCTCTTGTCGCACAATGGCATGTACCAGTGGCACCATCTGAGGGTTAGAGTCACAGGCGTGGGAGCACGTGGACGCAGGAGACAGAGCTTCAAGTTCACGTCTGGTGATCTTGTTCACGTGCTCTGCAGTTAACGACGTCTGTAGCGCAGGCCTGTCTTCGCACGACCAGGTTACTGCTGTGTTTGGTAGTCGGGTGAAATCATGGGTGATACGTCGACTTTTTGCGGCCTCAAAACGCTGGCACTCTTTGATGATGACATCGACCGTGTTGCAGTCCTTGCACATGAGAAGATTGAATGCATCATCTGCAATGCCTTTCAATAAGTGAGCTACTTTTTCGGTTTCTTCCATATCGTTGTCCGCTTTTCGGCAAAGGGCAAGCACGTCCTGTATGTAAGTCACGTAGGACTCTGATGACGTTTGCACACGAGATGCCAACTCCTTCTTGGCCGCTGCCTTTCTACCCACAGACTTGCTGAAAAGGGCGCGCATCTTTTCTTTGCACGCATACCAGCTTCCAATTTCATCTTCGTGGTTCTCGAACCACACTTTTTCTGTTCCTTTCAAGTAGAACAGGATATTGGCTAACATAAGAGTTTCATCCCAGCGGTAATTCTTACTTGTACGTTCGTACAACGGCAACCATTCTTCGATGTCGACGTCATCCGTGTCACAGAAGATGCCAGGATCTTTTAGCTGCGGAAGTACAACAGTTGTTGTGGTAGTCGCCTCAGCGGGAGCCGGTCCCTGGTTCGCCATGGTGGAAAAATCCAAGCGTCGGCCACTGCGGAGCTCCGTTATATCGTGTTGTACCCCGCACCACCACCAAAAGTCACGGGGGTGAGAGAATGAATGAAATAAATATATTTACAAAATATACAGGGAGACTCAGAGGCAGCTGCAGCCAAGATGGAAGAACAGCAGCAACAGCAACACGAGCACGGTCACTTTCATCGTCTTCGTCGTCTATGATGCTCTTTCGTTGCCGATGTCGTGTAACAATATGATGATCTAACCTTCTCGAACAATTTGGCACAGTTTGCGCTCAGCATTTTGTGTCAGGCTTTTTGTGGGCGAAAAGCGAATGAAACCAAAGTAAAAATAAGAAACGCACGTAGCAGTATGCTATAGTGTGAGTATACTGTCGTCGTCCCATGATGGAAAAAAATTGAGGAAGAAAGCATGAAATAGAAAGGGAGAAAACCCAAAAAAGGCTTGGCATCCCTAGTGCGAAGATGCCGGAATTTTTTAAGATATTGAGCGCTAAACGTTGGCCCTTCCGGCTCGTGTTGAGAATATAGTCCTAGATATCTTAAGAAAACAACAATCATAAAGCAGTTCGATTTAACAGTTATGTTTCCCACCCTCTCGCAGCCAGCTCCACCGGAACAGACGCATGAACATGACGCGTGAACAGAGTCACTATGAAGTTCCGACGTATTGTACATCTGTGAAACTATTCCACATGCTTAATAATGTCCCAAATCAAAATAAAACTATAGCAAACGTGCGCACGAATACCCCAATTGTGCTAAGCTGATGGACGTGATTCCATGTTGTACAATGCATTGTCCTTTTTGCTGTGACGTTTCGTGGTAAGTCGCGAGTGATCGAGGATATCTCTAGAGTACTCGCAAAAGGATGGAACTTTTATTGGTAGTCCCGGCTTGCACCGAATTTCTGTGCCGTCAATGACTGCTTCTTCGAGACTTATAGCGATGTTACGATGTTCGATTTTGCGCATTACCCAAAGCGTAGAGAAGTGCGGATATATTTTTTGCGCTCTGATCGTAGCCGTAGGGGGGAGATCAGCCAAGCAAAGCCTTATTTTGTCGCAGTACTTTGTCCTCGACTACTACCGGGCCAGAAGCAATCAGGACGTCATTGATTAAGGCTCCGAGTAAAATAAACACCGCCATATCCACAAGGTGTATGATGTTAAAGAAACTTGCTCGGAGCGTTCCTTGGGGAGTACATTTCTGTAGGAAGGCATGTTAACGAGCCGGCGCATGATGCGTGCGTTGAAGGCAGTGTTGTCGGCGCGTGCCGCTGCCGGCACTGCTCAGTGTTGGCGACATCAATCGACAAGTTGATCACCTGCCCCTTTATGCCATACTGTCCGCTGCTATCCGTCGAATGCCTAACGCTTATAAATGGCAGAACAGGAGCCATCAGTTGTTCTTCAACGATGTTGAGAGCAGGCTTGGGAGGATATCAGTGCCCGTGCGTAACACCAGGGTCCTTCAATGCTTTGCTGGTCATAAAACCCCTCCGTAACGCTATAGGGTGAGCTTGCTAGGTCGCCGCAGTGGCAGCGCGGTGGCACCAGGAGCGCGCAGGAGGCATTGAGGAGAGCTTCATGGCGTAGGGACAGCTGGGGACCCGAGTATTCTGGTGATGCCGGCGTTCAATTTTCCGCGTTTTTCAAAATTTATGCAGCTAACGGCTGCCAAAACTGTGTGTTGTACGTAAGCGATGATGGCAAAGACTTGCTGTGTGCCGGGTTGTCATTCCGGCTACAGAGGTGCGAGCGAGAAGGTGTTGTTCTGTTTGACGAGGAACGATGATAAAAGAGAGGAATGGAAACTGGCAATACTGCGACACCTATCTAGTGTATTTACCTTTGGTTTTGGAAACGTTAGAATGTGCGAGAAAGATTTCGATGCCACTGACGTTATTCGGACTGGTTACATCGTAGTGATGGAGAAAATGTGCCATTGTGGTGATGGTGATAGTGGTTAGACGAGGAAAAAGGCACCTAATTTATGCAGCCTGGTAGAGCACACGGCGCAGTGCTTGCGGGGAAGGGTAATGGGAGAAAAGTGGAAAGAAGAGAAAAAATTAAGTAAGTAGTGGCACAGTCGTCTTCAACACGAACAGCAGTCCGACAGCAAGGATAGGGGTGGCAAGGACCCCATTCTCAGCGGTAGGCCGCGATTCTAGTCTCGTCCAGGAACTTCACCAGGCTCCGGAGCGAAGGTAGATGGAGACGAGATGGGAAGAGTAGGTGCTCCATGCTGGTGGCAGGAAGGTTATGTCTCCGGTTTGCTGCGGTGACCCTCAAGCGAGAAAGCAAGTTGCAGCCTGAAGTTGTTTCTTCCGCAGCTTGATAGTGATTTTAGTTTCTTGCCCGTTTATAAGTGGTTTGCATGCTTGCATTGTTTTTGGTATTTAATTTTTTTCATTACATTGACCAATGCCATCAAATAATAAATTCGTTTTCAAACTTTCTTCAGTTTGCTCGATCTGTTTATTTTTTTAATAACCTGCTGCCTTCATTTACTGGTCTTACTTTCAGCATTTCTATGCTAGAAAAGGTGTCGTTCATAGCTATCCGACGTCTGAGATTATTTCCTAGGATTTCTTCCCTTTCTTTATTGATTTTAGCATTCTTGCTTTCTTTGTTGTAAATTAGTGGCCTGGCAGTGTGAAGTTTCTGATTATATACATTGAAATAAGCAAATATAAAGAAGTATGTACTCGGTGGGAGTTAGTGCTTCCTCGGATTGCACGTTTTTTGAGTATTTTGCCCATGTTGCTTTCGTCACGTTCTGAATAAATAGAAAACGCAACAGAACTTTGCTTCTTAACACATGTGCTTATTTTCTCTAGTTTAGACAATTACAGCTTCGCCCTATTTAATCAAGTCTACCCGGTGAGCTGTTTTCACCAATAAATTCGTTGTATCACCGTGGTGCAAACGTAGTTCATCTAAGCAGGCAAATTAACGCACGTTGTGATTCGTGATCGTGCCACCATACGCTGTAGTTCCCTTGCGATGCTGCACCGAATAAAGTGTGACACACTTTCGCTCGTGCAACATTGTCTCCGCAACAAGTAGTTGTCAAAGTTACACGTTGAAAATGAACAGAACGTGGTTGCAAGGTCGAAGTTAAGGTATGAGTTTTGACCCTGAGGTCAGCGTATGTTGACGCTGCACATGAACGTTATCTTGCGAAAGCTCGTCACTCCTGATTTCAAGTGTTCCAAAATATATGTGTGTTAGGTGGCAGTGGATTGAGCTTAGCTTTTATAAACTGCAAGCACAGGAATATGGAGCTTTTATTTTTGCAATGCTGTCATGTACCGCACCGTAGGTGGTCTGCTGGTAAATAGCTTGCGCAGTCGGCACTGACTCAGCTCTCGCTGTGAGACTTCATTTTGTGAGTTGGTGGGTTTGCAACACTTGCGCAATGTCAGAAGTCTAGGTAAGTATTGTATGCATGAATAAGTACTTTCGCGCTCGACCTGTGAAGTAGGGAACCGCACTGGAATAACTTATGCAGTGAATAATGCTGCGTCTCGCATGACTGAATCCATCACAGCCTTTACGTTTTTAAGGAACATGCTAAAAGAAGTTTTTCACACGTGTGTGCAACTGCTACAATGTATGTCAAGTGACGTATGAGTGGTAGTTGAATTATTGCAGTTTCGTGCACGATCAACGATCGCCTCGAACCAGGCCAACATTTTGCCGAGAGCAGCACGTGCGCACAGACGCCCCCACGTTGACCGCGATTATCTTAGCGGTGGCTTTTGTCCCTGTGTCACTCTACGGGTAGAGTTTGTGACCAGAAATATATTGAATGACTGGTAACGCTGATCGTAGGAACTTGTCACGTATTGCCATGCCTACGAAGTGACGAGAACAAAGTAGACGTAGTCACGAGGAGAATAGCGTGCGGGCAATCGAAAACCGACGATGGATGGATGGATTGACAAGGCTGTACCCTTTAGATCGGGCGGCCGCTAACGCTACTAAGCCATAATACTTAGTGAACCAAAAACTAGATTTATTTTTGCCTTTTAAATAGTGCGGTTGAGGACTAGTACTTTATAGTGAAAAGTTTAATTTTCACTCGTGCCCTGACTTCAGCCACCAATCAGATGACCTTTTTATAGTTAATTCTAGCCACTTAAAGTCTATTTTCCCATCCCTGTCCCAAACGCCAATGCTTGGAAATACTCTGCGCCATCATCCTGAACTAGAGAGTGAAGCCCTTTACAGAACATTATCAAGTGTTGGGCAGTTTCCTCCTTCTCTCCCCATGCACTGCATACCGTGTCTACCCCTTCGTATTTGGCCCGATATGTCTGGGTTTGCAATACTTCCATCCTCGCCTCGAACAGTAGAGAACTAACCCGGATATTATCATAGATCTTTTCCTTGGCAATTTCTTGCTTAAAGGTTCGATAGATCTCTTTGCGGACTTCTTTATAACGCCTATTCTCTACATATTGGTCTCAGATTCTTTCACATTCTTCTTAACCAATAATTCTTTTTAGTTTGGTCCCCTTGCTCTTTTCTAAGTATTTACCTGTCAATTTCCTGGTTCGCTTCCTCCATTTTGTATCGACATTATTCATGTACAAGTAGCTGAAAACGTTCCTAGCCCAACGCTTCTCCCCCATTTCTCTCAATCGCTTCTCAAATTTTATCTTGCAGCTAGCTTCCCTGCCCTCAAATGATGTCCATCCCAGATCACCTAGTACTCCCTGATTAGGTGTATTCCTGTGAGCTCTGAAGGCAAGCCATCCTATTCCACGTTGCTTAATTTCTTCTAATCTTGCTTGAACTTCTGATCTCATGCACAAGACCGCGTTGCCGAACGTAAGAGCAGGAACCATGACCCCTTTCCATATTCCTCTCACAAAATCATATCTATTTTAATTCCACAGTGCTCTATTTTTCATCACTGCTGCATTCCTCTTACCTTTAGTCGTCACGTACTTTTAGTGTTCCCTTAGGTACTCGGTCCCATTGCCGATGCATACGCCCAGATATTTGTATTGATTTGTTATATCTCTAGCGTGACCTCCTGTATTCTAAGCCCACTACCTTCATTATCAATAAAAATTACGACTGCTGATTTTTGTTCACTGAATCTGAAATTTAACCTATCTCCCTCATTACCACAGATGTTCATCAATCTCTGCAAATCTTCCTTGTTGTCGGCCATTACCACTATGTCATCTGCGTACATCAATGCTGGTAGTGCCTGTTCAATGAGTTTTTCTTGTTTGACAAAAGAGCGGTTGAAGCCAAGTCCACTTCCCTCTAATTTGGCCTCTAATCTTTGTTGGTACATAAGTAAATCAAGGGTGACAGAGGACACCCCTGCCTAAGCCCCCGTTTTACCTCTGTGAGCTTGAATACCTGTTTTTCCCACTTTATAAATACCTCGTTGCTTTTACAAATATCCTTTAAAAGATTAGTGGCTCCATCTTCCACACCTAATGTGTCCAGTATTCCACACTAGTCCTCTTGAACCATGCTATCGTATGCTCCCTTGATATCAAAAAATGCTAGCTACAGGGGCCTGTGTTTCGTTCCTGCTCTTTCGATGCCCTGCGTCAGTAAGAACAGATTGCCTTCCAACCTGCGGCGTTTTCGAAATCCATTCTGCAGTTCCCCCAGCACCCCATCAACTTCAATCCATGCCTGCAGTCTTTCCTTTATAATCTGTATTGCCAGCCTGTAGACCACTGATGTCACTGTTATAGGACTGTAGTTGTTTATGTTAGCTTTGTCACCCTTTCCTTTGTAAATCATGCTAATTCTACTAAGTTTCTATCCATCGGGGACTTTACCATCGATTATTATTTTGCTCACTGCCTCTCTCAAAGTCTGCTTAGGCTTTGGACCCAATGTTTTTATCAGCATGATCGGAATGCCATCTGGGCCTGTTGATGTACAACTAGGAACCCTTTTCTCAGCCTTTTCCCACTCTCATTTTGAAAATGGAGTCATTGCGCCACTTGATTCATCCTTGTCTGTTGTGATGCATAAGGCACTTCTTTGTTGAAATTTTTTTGTCACCCTTGTTCTTATATATTCAATTGCTTCATCCCCTTGTAGCCTTGCACCTCGAGCTGTAGGTATAAACATCTGGTCTAGGCTCGTCTCATTCCTTAGGGAGTTTAGATGGTTCCAAGGAAAGAAGGAAAATAGAAGGGAAAAAACGGCAGGGAGGTTAGATGGTTCTGCCTTTCTATCCTTTTTATGCACTTCTGCCAGCCACTGAGCCCCATTTCTTCAAATTTTTCTCATTGATCAGGAGGGATGCTTCCTTTCTACAGCTTAGAAAGATGTTCCATTTTATTTCAACATGATCTGTTGGTTCATCCCACTGCTTAGCATGACTGTGTTCACTAGATACTTCCTGACGTTTTACTATGCACCCACCAACTCTTGGATTTGTGTCTTCTTTTCCGGGTGCCTTGTCACGTGCCTTACAAGCTTTTGCTCAAACAGTCTAATTAGATTGTTGTACATCCACAGTGTTTTCTTATCCTCGGTGATTACTTTCTCAATTTGTTTAGTAGCTACTTCTTTCTGCGTTCCTGAATAAAAATTTTTCTGTAGTTGCTAATCTTGTCTGCTTCCCACTTTTACTGGTCTTTCAAAACTTAGATTGATACGTTCGGGATCACTACCCAGACTTCTAGAGTCACCTTCATCTATGTGCATTCCCCTGAGCCTATAATACATCCTATGTGACATCAGTGCCTAATCTATCGTCTACTGCAGCCTTCCTACCTTCCATGTTATTTGCCCTTCACACTTTTCCGTACTGTTGCAAATGATGAAATCATGCCTTTCACACATATTCATGATCATTTTGCCTGTTGGGTAGGTATATGCATCTATATCTTCTATGTGGGCATTAATATTCCCTTGTATAAATATCTCGCACTCCCCTCCTAATTCCTCAATGTCCTTTGATATACACTCCGCCATTGCCTGGTTTTCCTCTCTGGCCTTTGCTCCCGTCCACAAGTACACCAAACCAAAGAGTGTCATTTTCCCTGCCACTTTCCCTTTTTGCCATAAATTTTCCTTGCACTCCTGCTTGACCCTTTGCCAGTCTGTACTCTTATGAATGAATGCCCCAATACCACCCCCCTTTCTGCTGCCTTCTGTTCCATCACAATATTCCCACGCGTAGTCCGGATTGTTAGGAGGTTGTTCCATGTCCCTAAGATGTGTTTCTACAAAACCGTATATCATCGGCCTTTTCTCCTTTAGCTGTTATTCTATCTCTTCCCACTTCAGCTAGTTGCTTCCACCCTACATGTTAATATACCCTCCGTTCGAATTGGCTCAGCCCTAGTGGCTACGTTTATTTCTGCCCCGGGTTCTACCTGTCTTAGATATTGGTGCCAGTTTAGAATCGTATCTGTCCATACCAAGGATGGATGGATGGATGGATGCTATGAGCGTCCCCTTTATAACGGGGTGGTGACAAGTATGCCACCAGGCCTGGGTGGCGGCGCGCCATCTAGTGAGCATTCTTCGAATCACAGGAGAGGCGACATGAACAGCGACCTTGAGCGGTGACCAGAAAAGTATACACTGGCAACACTGGTGTACACATTAGCCGATGCTGGACAAGGCGCAATCATAAGAAGCTTGCCGAACAAGCTTGCATAATGAAAAGTGTGAATAGGATTCTGTTTATGCGAAATATTGCAATGCAAGGAGCCGAGAAACAGAGCGCACATGCAAGCGTCATTGTGGACCTAAGGTTGTGCTTTGGACCGTGCATTTTGCGATGTGCGTTATATTTCTTTCACGCTTGTCTCAATTACTCATGATAAAAAGGTCTTTGCGTTGAAGCTATTGACACTGGGATTAAGTTCTCAAGTCCAGGTATTTAGATTTAAGCTGAAAACGTGTACGACCTCTAAAAAAAGATGAAACTCAGTCACTGACCAAGCCTGATGAATTGATTTCAATGTTCTGGAACCGCATTCGGGTGCCTTGTTCACTGAGATGGACTAGATATTGTTCTCAATTCACAGCCAGAGATGACGCAACGAGCGTACGGAGATAGGAGGTATAGTGCCCCCTGGCTTATTCACAGTAGCTTGAGTTTACTGGTTGATTAGATATTTTAGGAGCCAGCGGGATGATACAATTTGTTTAGCGGTGGCAGAAGCACTGCCCCATTCAGTGGTGTGATTATATTCATGCGCATACTCAGTAACCGCGTTTGTCATGCGAGTGTTATTTGTGACGTCACGTTCGCTGTATTTGAGGCGTCGGGATAACTTTCCTGTTTCGCCATTATACACTTGATGGCAGGTAGCACTCGGTTTATTATAAAGGACTCCTGGTAATGGTTAACTCGGCAACATATTTTTCTACATTGACAAGCTGGTTCCGGAGCTTGTTGGTCGGGACGTTCACCCCACGCAAATCATATTTTTTTAATATACGCATGCGAAAGCCTCTCCAATTCCTCCAACGTGAGGCATGGACGCACGAGCACAAGCTGTCGCGTTGCTCTGTGAGCTTGGCTCTAGTAACCACTGCTCAGTTTTAGTGACATAAGAAATCAGGATAGCCATTGTGGCTTCACTACTGAAAGATCATGCACAATTTTTTTCAATGCATCATTATCAAATAAAAATCGCATGCAGGGAAGCTAGACAACCGAGGCAAACACCAAAGAGATGTAATCTCGCCTACCCTTTTAAATGTATCTATGATAGGTCTCGCCAGAAAACTCGAAGATATCGAAGGCAAAGAGTTCACTATTTACGCAGATCACATCACGGTATGGTACACTGGATGTAGTGACGGAGAAATAGGAAAAAATGACAAGAATCTGTTAACGTGACGGAAGAGTACCTCATTCCCACGGGACTATGATGTTCACCCAAAAAAATCTGAACTCCTGCTAGACAGACCTAAGAGACGATACGAAAAACCCAGGGGATGGGGATGGATTCCAACAGAGCAGAAAGATATAATACTTTTTACTATGAGCGGAAGGGCCATTCCAAGGGTAGATTTTATACGGGTCCTGGGCTTGGTGATAGAATCCAGTAGCTGAATAACCAAACTGTTCAGCGTATCGCTAAGAAAGTGCACAACGCAATGAGGCTCATAGAGAGTTACTAACCTCCAACAAGGACTTGGAGAAGACAATGTTTCGCTATGAGGTTTCGAAAAAGAAATGAACGTTGTAAGACTAGTCCAGTCGTTTGTGTTGTGCCACTTCGCCTATGTAGGAGCCATTCACAAGTGGCAGAGATCCGTAAGAGACAAACTTACTGCTTTACTGAGGAAGGCAATCAAAGTAGCTGTTGGGCTACCTATGTACACAGAAACTGAAAAGTCATGCAGCTTGGGAAGCAGAACACATTAGAAGAAACTGGCGAGGCACAAGATAGAACACAGTTCATCGGAATGCTCACCCCATTCATAATGTGAGCGGAAGGCAAGCCAGAGCCAAAGCTAGGCTAGAAAAAGCTAAACGTGAGGCCAAAGAATGCTCCTTTGTCGACGTGGTTTTGTCTCCAGTAAACGAACCTTCACTGCAGTAATTGTGAACGGTAAAGGTAAACTAGACAAGTTGGCTTCCATTTAGACCACAGAGTCAGAAATTGCCGAAAAAGTAGCTATTGAATTGACTTTTAGACCCAAAGAGATCGAGAATCCACAGTGACTCTAGGAACGCCGTGCGAACATTTGTCAAAGGAGCAATCTCTATACAGGCTCTAGCAATCGTCATGGAAAAAGTAATCAAGCCACACAAGATTATTTCGTTTCCTGCTCACAAGGAAGAAATCAGCGGTGCTACCGCGAACCTCCAAGAATCTGCCCACAATGCTTCACGAAGACTTGTCAACCATCCAGCCACAATGCAAGAAGATGCTGAGTTTTCAGAATGCAAGGATTACCTCCTTTCATACAACGAGCTAATGAAACATTTCTATCTAGGAAGCAGAGTCTTCCCCCTCCACACAGTAAACTAAACAGAGCTCAGGTCATTACACTCAGGTGATTACAAAAAAGAACCTATCCGAACCCGCTGTTAATTACCATGATTTATCCGGAATTCCGTGTTCCTACAACATGTGATGAATGCCACATAACCATAGATCTTGCTCATATGCCTTGGCGTTGCTCCGCGTTATGGAGTGAAAGGGAAAATACTGAAGAACGATGGGACGCAGCTTTGCGCAGTACTGCATTAGAAATACATTTAGGGGCAGTCCAACGCGCCCGCGAAGTGGCTAGAAGGGTTGGTTTTCGGTACTAACATGAAAGCATCCCACTTACGGATAGGAGAATAACACGACCTATTGGATTTTAATAAAATTCTTTCATTCATTCATTCATTCATCATCATCAGAGAAGACACATATGACGCGTGTTACCAAGTATCACACGCGAGCGTCTTGTGGCCGATGGGATGATGCGACTTAAAATTTGGATTATTACTTGTCTACGTAGTCTTCCTGTAAACTCGAAACGCCAGGACAATAATCCCGGTGAACCTAAATGTCATGAAAGCCAGCACGTTGTCCTCATATTCAACGGGAAACTGCAAGTTCACATTCTGGGTTGTTCTGGCAGTCCAAAAACAGTTGGATGTCTTGCTTGTTAGATATGAACAAGCAGTCATCAACGTACCTGTAGAACAACTACCTATAAAAACATCTTCTATTTACTTCGCATCGTTATTTGTTAGTTTTTATTGATATTGAGTCGAAGAAAAAAACAATACTCCATCTCCTGCTAAAGGCAAACATGTGTGGATGTGAAGCGGCGGGGAGATGATGCACCCACAGAAACCAGTCAATGTCGCTGTAAGCACGTGTATTACCATTCAGAACCTCTACTTGACTAATGCTGCCGGTGACCATCGCTTGATGCCAGTCACCACTACAGTGAACGCTGGCGATCACCAGCGCCGTCGGTGACTATGTCTATAGCACATGCTTAGCGTCCGGACCCTCAACGCACATGCCAGAGACATAACAGGCACTGATAAGCAAAGCATACGCGCTTTGTCTCACAAAACATAGGCCCCATATCTGCATGTTAATCTGCAAATGTCGTCGAAAGACAATAGTCTTGCGTCTGGAAAGAGTGAACAAAACATTTATTGGATGTTCTCCGCAAGAAAATCAGTGAATGGTATTCTGGAGGCGCTGCGTTAACGTGCCTCGAGCGTGCAGCGGAAGCGAACGAGCGCATAAAGTCACGTCACACGTGAGATATGAGCGTCATCTAGCAGTTTTCTTGGAAAAACAAGCGAGTGCTTCTGAGGCGTTTGTTCGCACCCGTCTCAGAGGCGATAAGGTGTAGAATGCAAAGTGACGGGTAGGTGCCATCACCGTCTCGTCTTAGCAAAGCGTTGGAAACATTCGCATTTTCTTGCAAGAGTTGAATGGTTAGCGCCGCGTGATATGCGCTACCGTCCTTAAAATTACTTATGTATGTCTCTTATAGTAAAAGATGCACGTGCAGAATATATACGTGTTGTTATGGTGCCCCAGACATGCGCAATAATTGCTTTTTAATTGACAATTGCACAAGTATGAACACTGACCCTTGAGCAACATTGGTGGGCGCTGTGGATGGGGTCGGCCGTTTTAAGTACCCGATGCCGTTAAGAGTGGACAAACGGACAATTGTACAGGTAGACAAACCAAAATTTTTGCGTCGAAGGTCGCCAAGAAAGGCTATCTTCTTTAAAACGTGGAACGCCGCAACGGCCATGAGCAAAACAGACGTGCTTTTGTCACTGAAACATGGAACGCGTTTCCACGATTAGCGTAGGAGCAGGAGAGTTTATGAGAGGGAAGCGAGGAGGAGCGAGTCGCATGCTCAGTGGAAGTGTGGGCGTGGCACTGCTGAGGAAGCATTTTGCTGCCATGAACGGCCACTCAGGAGAGAGAAGGGAGAGCGTATAAGAAAAGAAAGATAGAGAGGGAACGCGCATGCGCAGTAAGGGTTGTCACGCCGCACACCGTGTTTAACTCTTCCATAAGCTGCTTCGCATCAAAAACATGAGCGCTTAGATTTACATTTTTAATTCACTGAGAGAATCTCGTTGTGGCGGATTTAGTAACGCGATAGCGCTAGAGAGCTCGTGTCGCAGAAATTACGCCGTCGGCATCGGAACCGTTGGATGTGAGTGTCACGAGGCTGTTTAATGGGCAAGCTCTCGAGTAGGTTCTTGTAAAGCAAAAACCACCGATGACATAACAATAATCGGGAAATGAGCTGACGAGACCATTTGCTTCCACCCGAATCCCCAACACTCAATATACTTAGAAACCCCTAAAATACAAATACCAGACAAAGAACACAGCATACATAACTAGAAAGAGGTTAGCAAGAAGAACAAACGGCTAAACACGTTAACGGTGCATGGACATCAATGTTCAATGGAAAATAAGCCTTGTCAAAACATAGCGGGACGCGGTGCTTGTAGCGAAAGCTGTCATATCAAGGCATGAACAAACTCACACAAACGATGACAGCGATGATGCGGGGCTTGCAACTGATGCGACCAAGTAATGGTGAAGACGCACTCGTGCTGAAGGGAAAGACTGGCGATTAGCTTGAGACGCTCACGTGGTTGACTGGCAAAGAAAGAAGCGTAGCGCAGATCGAGGTCAGTGACCTTTCGGCGTTTTGCAGCCGCAGCTCGCACACGAAGCCGGAGACGTTTCTTGGCCAACGCCAGAAGACCAGAACAAGCCTGGCCTACGTGAGGTGACGAGAAGAAGCTCTGTGTCCAGGTGCGAGACTGCTGGAACCATGATGCAGGAGCTCTGCTGGCCGCCACTCCCGCGCCCTGGCCACCTTCGTCACTCGGTCCCGACTCGGCCACGTCCGCCTAACTTCACTGTTCTCTCATGGCTCTCCTAAATCTCCGAGAAGGGACCTTATTGGACCAAGATGTTTACGCCCACACGTGCCGCAACCGAGCGTCATCTTCATCGCCCTCTTTGGTTGAGGCTGATGGCGTGGCGCACTTTTCAAACGCGCACAAACACATCACAAAAGCCCCCTTTCGTAAAGTTTTTTCCGCTATGAAAAAACTGCAGATTAGTGCGCGTTTCACAACACACAACACATATGCTGCCCAACGTTCACTACAATATTACAATCAATCCAGTCCAGTTATTATACCTTGCACGTTCACACAAAATTTCCTGAAAGTCCAGTACACAGTTCACAGCCAAGCTACAGCGTCCTGCCCAAAGCTAAGAAAATCACACTCCTTGTGAAATAAAGTTTTAAACCCAGGATATATACAAACAATATAAGTCCTTGTCCATCTGGTCTAAATCTAGAGGCAGTGACCGGTTATTTAAACTCGACTCTAAGGTTATAGCATCCCACACCAGACTAACAGCATATTTGATTCTTTCATCCGCATGCAAAACTAAAACCTTGTAGCATTTCCGATCGGTCACCTGCCTGTAGTTCTGCCTCAGGGTAATCTGACAGTCCAACAAGCTGATTGCCTTGGTGCGGCTATGCTTGGACAACAGCAGTAATTGTATTCTACAAGTGTTAGTAGTCCGGAACGCTCCACTGCCCTGTTTAGTCGCATCATCGCCTCATTTAGGCCCAAAAGTCTTTGAGATATTAAAGATTATAACCTGAACGTCTTCCTGATCAGCTGACGCCAGAGAGGGCACATGAGCTTCCTCATTGCTCAAAGAGCTTTGCAGTAGAACTAGCTTGCTATATTCTTGTTCACTTTTCGGAAGGCCAGCCATTTCACTGTCAATACAGTCGACATCTATATTTAGGCCTTCCTGGCATTCTACTTCATCATTAGGCACTGTCTCAACTTGTGAAGCTGCCATATACACTTGGACAGGTGTTTTGCCCTTTTTGTCAGCTGACTTGTGTAAATCTCATCGGAACTAGCTATGAACTTGTGTCTGTTCATACGACTGTTATCCACGGGGCCATCAGCCCTGCCAGCGGCATCTGTTACTACAGCTGGTGGCATGCATACAGACACTACTACAACTCACTCTGAGTCTTCTACTTGACTTGCACGCAAGGCACATGCTGCTTCATGTAACTTATTTTTGTTTTTCAAACCGAATGACTTCGTAGTCGTTTTATGCTCTTCGCACGGAACGCTGCACGCTCTACTTTGACATGACGTTATCACTGCGCCAAGTTGAGGCAAGTTAACTTTATGTTCCTCGACCATGCATACGCCAATGCTTACATCGGTTAGTGTTACGCAGGATGGCTCCACGGCTACCGCCTCAGAGTTACAAGGCATATGCTCCTTGCTATATCACTTGTTTTACTTCGTGCACCGGAAGAATTGTTGTCTCTTCTAAAGACTGCCCCTTGGTTTTCGGATGTGCCACCAACACCGATTGCCCTTTCGTAAGGGTTGTCTTGAGGACTCCATACCTCTTCCATTAATGTGCATTCCGTTGCACCAGTTCGCGTAGCCAGATGGCTATACAAGGAACTCGACTTTCCTTTTTTTGAAACTTCTTGCGAAGCCATATTGATCACGGTCACCAAACCTCGACTGTTTTCGCCCTCACTCAACCCTTCAACTCTGCCGTCCACTTGTTGGGAATCTGCACCTAAAGTTTCATCACAGGCGTTCTCAAGTCTGCCGTCGAAAAGAGAGACTAAATTAATAATAAAGGCTCTACTATCGGAGCACACATCGATTATCTGCTCTTTGGAGCTCAGATACGAAAATTCCTCTCGCCAGTCTCTACCTTTCAGTCCTCTCGCTTCGGCCTCTGCCAGTTTCAGCCGCAACTGAAGCGTATTTTGCCTTAGCTCTTCAATTTAATTTTCCTTCTTTCTCATTTCTCTTTCAAACTCCATCTCCACCTCACTCTCTTTGCGAATGTGCCTCTCCCGTTCTTCACACGAAACCACCATTTCCTCGCCTTTTAGACCCGTGCGTCTTGCCAACACTTCTAGGTCTGCCTTACTCATGGTCGTGTTCTAGTGTGGAGAGATAAGTGGTAAAAATGGTCTTGTCCTGTCGCGGATGACAATTGTCACGAGGCTGTTTAATGGGCAAGCTCTCGTGTAGGTTCGTGTAAAGCAAAAACCACCGATGACATGACCATCATCGAGAAATGAGATGACGAGACCATTTGCTTCTACCCAAATCCCCAACACTCAATATATTTAGAAACCCCTAAAATCAAATAGCAGACAAAGAACACAGCATACATAACGAGAAAAAGGTTAGCAAGAAGAACGGCTAAATACGTTAACAGTGCATGGCCATAAATGTTCAGTGGAAAATAAGCCTTCTCACAACATAGCGGGACGCGGTGCTTGCAGCGAAAGCTGTGCTACCAAGGCATGAACAAACTCACACAAATGATGACAGCGGTGAGGCGGGGCTTGCAACTGATGCGACCGAGTAATGGTGAAGACGCACTCGTGCTGCAGGGAAAGACTGGCGATTAGCTTGAGACGCTCACGTGGTTGACTGGCACGGAAAAAAGCGTCGGGCACATCGAGGTCAGTGACCTTTCGGCGTTCGGCAGCCGCAGCTCACACACGAAGCCGGAGACGTTTCTTGGCCAACGCCAGAAGACCAGAACAAGCCTGGCCCACGTGAGGCGACGAGAAGAAGCTCTGTGTCCAGGTGGGAGATCGCTGGGACCTTGATGCAGGAGCTTTGCTGGCCGCCACTCCCGCGTCCTGGCCACCTTCTTCACTCGGTCTCGGCTCGGCCACGTCTGCCTAGCTTCGCTGTTCTCGCGTGGCTTGCCTAAATCTCCGTGAAGGGACCTTATTGAACCAAGATGTTCACGCCCACACGTGCCGCAACCGAGCGTCATCTTCATCGTACTCTTTGGTTGAGGCTGATGGCGTGGCGCACTTTTCAAACGCCCACAAACACATCACAGTGAGCAAAAAATTATCTGTGATTTAAAAATCGAGAAAGAAGCAAATAAAGTGAAATATATAGTTCTACTGATGGCTGAACCCGGGCCGTCCACGTGGAAAGTAGGTGTCTTACCACAAAGCCAAGATGTTCCTTTTCGCTGCTTCAAAAAAAAAAAGACACAACATAACTGCCATGTAGTAGAAGGAGTCTCCTTAACCCATTTTGTTCGAGAGGTGTCACGACAAAAAACGAGCCCATTCGGCGATTTGTAGGCGCATTTTGGAAGCTATCAAACTACGTCAAAAAATGCCGGGAAAGTACCGTCATCGCCACTAAAAACACACAGGAACCTTCAAACAGCTCTGAAATGGGCAACTATGTCCATCTAGCGGAAAACATATGCCTATCCAGCGACGCATCAAGCAAACAGCAAACGCTAGATAATGAGCTGCCATCGGTAAGGCATTGTGAGACTCTTTACGGCCTCCCAAATGGAAAGCGCTCAGCATGTACCTTGGAGGCCATGCGACTGTTGCTTTAGATAAAAACCCTTTCCGCACGCGCATGTGTGTGTGTGTCTGTGTGCTATCTGTGAGACATTGTGAAAAACGTCTCTGAACTACAGCATAGCGCCGTTCCAGCGGGGGGAAGTGGCCACACTGCACAGTCACTGCATTAGTATAGATACGTCGCGCTTGCGCGCATGCGCGTTTGTGTGCGTGTATGTGCGTTTGTGTGTGTGTGAAACAAAACATATTAATATGTATGCACTTAGCGGCTGAGGGGCGCACTAAAAGCTGGATTACGCTATCGCGTTAAAATCATAAAGGCGAAGCTTGAGGGTCCCCTAATTTTATCTTCGAGTAGTATACGAGGAATTATTGGCAAGTTTTCACTCGTAATACGATCAAGTGCTACGTGAAGCCAGCAGGCAAAAGAAGATTGTTCTCCACGCTCGATAGTTACTACTGAATGCGCTGGCTGATGCTCGCACGTTCAAATACGTAAGTGGCCTTTAAAATGCTCGAAAGGATGACCACCGCCATAGCTTACTGATAGAGCATCGTGTGCTCTGTTCGAAGGTCATAGGTTCAATCCTTGCCGGCGGCAAGTTATCTGCTTGTTCACATACTTTCTTCACATTCTGCGTTACAGTTTGATTTTATTCATTTATTTATTTATTTAATAATTTATCTATTTATTTACAAGATACCGCCGTTGCCTCGAAGGCATTATCGCAGGGGAGGCATGCTTAGTGTCGCATTCTACATCTTTTGTAGTGACAAAGACAAAGATATGAAACAAGGTCACGATCAAGGTAAAGAGCAGATTAGCGTGTTCAAAACTAACAGAAAGCTCAAAGAAAGAAAACACTAGGACCATATTACATCATTGTAAACACATTCTTTGTAGATACAAAACATCCCCTGTATACACTTCCCTTGGCATCATCGTCTGTTAGTTCTCATTATTATCGTTTAATAATATTGTATTGTCTCAATAATATTGTCTCAATAATACTGTATAATAAAACTTAATAATAAAACAATAATGCTTTATGAGGCAGATGACACTGATCGTCGCCTAGTAAATTTCTTCCTCGGCCTCCTCACATAATAACTGCATTCTTTCTCCCTTGTTTCACATATCGGCAGTATCTTATAGATTCACGTGGTAGTATCTCTGGTCGGCATCTCCTGCCATTTGAGCGTAGTTAAATCAGTCCAGTGTATAGCACGCTTGTTTCAGAAATGAAAGAATAGACAAAACTGATCTATCTATCTATCTATCTATCTATCTATCTATCTATCTATCTATCTATCTATCTATCTATCTATCTATCTATCTATCTATCTATCTATCTATCTATCTATCTATCTATCTATCTATCTATCTATCTATCTATCTATCTATCTATCTATCTATCTATCTATCTATCTATCTATCTATCTATCTATCTATCTATCTTCTATCTATCTATCTATCTATCTATCTATCTATCTATCTATCTATCTATCTATCTATCTATCTATCTATCTATCTATCTATGTCGAAATGACACATTCCAATTAATTTAGTTTAGGGAAAATGTTTCTTTATAAGGTGATCATGCGCTTTTGATGTACAATAACTTTTATGAACTGTTACGGTTTTTCGCGTTTTTATGCTATCTTTAAATAGATAATATGGCCCATATTGGGAATTATTTTTTATCTTTGTAGCGGGAAACGGTGCATTGAGCTAGCGAGAGAGTTGCATTAAAGCTATTTTTGCACATGTTTAGTAGTAATATTAATCTTGGTGCTTTCCTAGGAAAAGTGACATAATAGTGCATTCGCTAGTAACGATCGTTCTGTACAGACCGAGAAAGTTTTACGAAATTCACTTTTTATCCTAAAGCGGGCAAAGTGTTTTAGAAGTTGATTTCAGCAGGCCTTTGTGCTTGCGCGAGTTTACCCTTCATAGCAACGCGTTTTATTAGCAATTTTAACATGCTTGGACGAGAGGGTTTCCGCGGACCACTTACACAGCATTTTGTGCATGCCTATTGGAAGGCTTTGCTATCCATGCAGTATTAGCCTGAGTCAATGAGGAATATGGAACCGACTAGAAAGCACTAGACCACATGTAGCTGTTAAATGATGGCCTGCATAGCGTGCTTACACCGATGTGAACCCGTCATGGCCGCTAGAATACATGAGTGGGAAGAGCCTTACGATGAAGAATAGGATTTGTTACTTTAACGTTTATCAAGGTCGATAAGTGGAGATTATGAACGAATACTTCTTAATGAGCCTTGTTTGGCCATATTTTATTTAGATTTCAGCAAGCATACTTGTATGCGTATGCATCTTTCACAACACCCGACCTTGTGAGTTAAGTACACATTTAGGCCGCTAGATATGCACTAAGTGCTATATGTGACAAAGGATGCAAAAATCACTTTGGTTGTAGTGTGGATATCTAGAACCTTATATGTTTCTAAATCGGCGTTTTGTACAATATGTCTCCGGTCTTTCAGAGCTCACAGGTGGAAGTTGCCTTTAAGTTATGCCCACTAAAACATTTCATACAAAGAAAATGAATGTGTAGAAAAAATATGAAAATAGGAAGAGATAAAAGGAAGTGATGTTTTGTAAACATTTTACTTGACCTTTTCGTTTCTGCATGGCTCAGAATTCGGGAATTCAATTGTCATTTTTACTCAATTAAACCCACATTTTTATTTGGTCGAAATTTGACGCCACACGTGCTTCACTATGATGTGGTGGCACAACTGTAGGCCTCATACAGATTACATATATCCAGTTATTTCCCTATTTAGCTGGGATGACACGAGAACGCCCAGACGAGGCACTGAAACTTGGCGCCGTCGTATTCATAACGGCATCTTGCCATTCACCCTTACCCCCTTATTTTTTTTTTCTTTTCCAAGCACTCCCAACATCAGAGTACTCGGAGCGGCGGTGCTATGCAGGGAGCCTTTTCAAAAAGATGCGTTGACTTTATTTTGTGTCTCTAAAAAGGCTACGATGTCCCACAATGAACCGAGGCCATTTTCGACGCCGTCCTGGCTTGCACGTCCCTTTTTCGAGCGCCGAAATCGACCTCGTGAGGAGTGCGGCATCAGTTCTGGTTCGGTGCATTCATGTGGCCTTCTGACTCCTTGACTGCAGCGGAACTGTTATTGGAACACCCTATTTATAGGCGCATATATGTTGCTTAAAGCGTGGTAACTTGCGGAAAAAGGATAACACGAGTGAACGAAATGCAAATGACTATTTTTGACAGCATGCTGTAAAGACTATGACGGCTGCTTTTAAAGGAAAAGGCTGGTTATCTTACCATAATTTTTCGAAGCCCTACGAACCTCTAATTTGGTAGCTAGATTTTAGTAATTATCTCCTGGTTGGCCAACAGTAGGCGCACCAGCGGACCGATAGAGAGCATTAACGCAGGGATTAATTGAAAGGTCGATAGCGGTTTGAGAAATCACGTTCATTTTTGTTACCCATAAACCAATGGCATAGGGGACAGGAGGATGAATACCAAGTAGTTAGAGCGCTAAGGTGGTCTAGCTCTCTTCCCTTTAGGAAAACTCTCCGGTGGCACCGGGAATGGAACCTAATACAAACTTCGATCGGCGGTGCTAACGTTTTACCCCGTAATTGCTTTAAGCAGGTATCTAAGTGAACTCACCCTTCACTCGCAGTCTAAGGAAAAGACCCGTTCACTCAAACTAACTATGATTAGAGATAAAATTTCATGGACGGATATGCAGGTAAGAGAACTCTCGGAAAGATATAAACCTCGGGTTACTTTATAAAGCAGAGTACGCAACGAACTCAGTATTGCACGCTGTTTAATTGATGAACGTAAATGATTTTAAAGTTATAATGGAACATTAGTGAAAATAATTTGTAATCTAAATTTCAAAACACTTCCTAAATATGGACCTGCACAGAGAAATATTTCGTTCCACGAGAAAAACAACCGTGGTTTAAATTTTTCGAAGCTGCAATAAAGAGGGTGAGCTTACAGGAGGTACCACGTGGTACTGGCACCCGCAGAGGTACTAGACCGCAGCGGCACAAGCGCTAGCCAATATTCCAGGAACCGCAACAACAAAAAAGCCTGGCTACTGAACCCATGATGAACATGCCTTGAGCAATATATACTGATCACCATAAAAGAGGGTGAAGCGTGCAAACACGGATACTAGAGAAAAGAAGAAGACAACACAAAACTACCACAGAGTTGGTATGTGCCACCACCTCCCGGCTACAAACAAACAAACAAAACAAACAAACGAACAAACAAAGTTACAAACAAACGAACAAACAAACAAACAAACAAACAAAGCCGACAGTCAACCGTACGGCATGCTGTGGTGGAAAAGTAAGTATAGAAACACTAGCTGAGTGGCCGCCGTTCTAGTATTATTGTCTGCTGATGCAGCGCATAGAAGGAGATATGTGGAATTTCATGCATTTTTATTGTTGCTGAAGACGTGCGGATGTTTTTGGCATATATTATGCAGGTCGATCAATGAATGTATAAAACACGAAGACTACGACAAGTGCTCGTTATTGTCGGCAAACACCTTCCGCTTGCAGGGATCGTTCGTTGTGAAGAAATTCAAAGGTGGTTTATCAAGCGTAGAAGTGGCCACTAGGGCGCCTATATTATGAATATGGCACTTTTCTTAATAGCTCGGAAAAGTAGAAGTGGTGTAACTGTCACAAAGGAAAAACATGTCGGTAATGTTCATGAGTTGCACAGCTTCTCTTGGAAATAATTTAGTGATCTAAGAAATACTGTTAAAAAATGGCAAACCAATTATCGTTATTGGATTACCTGAGCTCATATCCCTCCAGGCTATTAAAGTGAACAGCTAACAATACGAAGCTTGTGGCAGTCTTCCGTATCATTCATTGAGATTTTAAAGTTTCACTGGAGTCAGGAGTCATTCCACTTATACGTTGCTGTCAGGAACAGTACTCCCCATGGTGTTATCAGCTGTGTGAAGTAAGGATCTGCGCCCGCATGTGTGTGTGTGTGTGTGTGTGTGTGTGTGTGTGTGTGTGTGTGTGTGTTTGTGTGTGTGTGTGTCGCACATTCTCAGAAATATTCTCAACCTTCGTCGTTTATTTTTTAGTGCTTATTCTGTGACTAAGCGCTTTCATAGCTTCAAGTAAAGCTCATACATCGCCCCTAGCTCCATAGCTACTGGCTGAATCGCTGGAATATATTTTATTTTTTATATAAAAATGTTCGTGTGCGATAATTTCTATTTTTAAAGCTTACATAAACAAAAGATTACATCGTTGTCGTCTTGTTGCAGCTGTGATTAAAAATATAGTATTTTGATGAACACCAGATAATAACGCACGCTTAACAATTTTATTTCGCATAATAAGCACTGATAAATAACTTCTGTATTTCTGTGCCTATACACGACCATTTAAGCAGACTATGCATAACCCTGATCTGATTGATGCAGCTAAGATGCCAAAACCACTCTGAACAAACTAATGATCACTAAAGAGATTTTGTTTTTGCAATAGAACTTATGCGAAATCACTGCCATCTGTCGGCCGTTATGGGCATAGTCGCCATCTTTGAGGCTTGAGCACGGCGTGGTACGCACAGTCCACGTGTGTTTACGTATATTTATACTCACAGCATATCGACGTGAGCCGTGTATTGGCTGATAATTGCAATGCCGACGTATGGCTGCGTCTCTTGCAGCACACAGAGAGGAACTAGGAACGTTGGGTGAAAAAAGACAAGCTGTAAACTTTGACGCTTGTTATTTGTTCAAGCTGATGACGCTTAGAGCATGCGCTCCGGCTACTGCTCCCGACACACGTGTTGGGGTCCTCCTTTCTAAGCAAGGAAGACGTTCAATACCATTTGTACCCGCGTTCCCTCAAATTGCTGTATGCCCAATCAATACAGTTTTGGCAACGTTTTCATTAGCAGCCGTTTAACAAGCGAAGGTGACTCGTACGTTTTACGCAGAAGCCACCATCACGTAATGGGCTTTATGGTGGCTAATTGCGCGCGCCCACATTTCGTTGAGTGCCCCGAGCACATCGAATCCTTGAAAAACGTCCGCAGTCATGCTCACTAGACGGCAGCTTGTCGATTTGATTGATATGTGGGGTTTAACGTCCCAAAACCACTATATGATTATGAGAGACGCCGTAGTGGAGGGCTCCGGAAATTTAGACCACCTGGGGTTCTTTAACGTGCACCAAAATCTGAGCACACGGGCTTACAACATTTCCGCCTCCACCGATAATGCAGCCGCCGCAGCCGGGATTTGAACCCGCGCCCTGCGGGTCAGCAGCCGCGTACCTTAGCCGCTAGACCACCGCGGCGGGGCGATAGCAGCTTGTCACACTTTAGAAGAGAAAATTAAACAACACAAAACAAAGATGCTTTAACACCGTGGCTCCCTTCTCAGAATGAACCGATGACGCAAATTTGCTTCTAGCACAGCGTGTACCGCTCCCGAAACGTAATCAACAAAACAAAACAACACATTTACTTAAATGTAGGCGCGTGAGTTTACCAGCGATAAATCTTGTTGCTTGAACGTGGCTTCTGTGTGAAGCATACGAGTCGCCTCCACTTGTTAAACGGCTGCTAATAAAAACGTTGCAAAAACTGTCTTGCTTCGGCGTGCAGCACACTTAGAGGGAACACGAGTACTAATGCTATTGCACATCTTGCTTGTTTAGAAAGGAGGACCCCAACACGTGTGTCGGGAGCAGCAGCCGGAGAACACGCTCGGTACGTCATCAGCTTGAACAAATAACAAGGACCAAAGCTTACGGCTTATCTTTCTTGCTTCAGCATTCCGAGTTCCGCTCAGTGTGCTGCAAGAGACGCAGCAATACGTCGGCACTGAGTGCCAGCCAATACACGCCTCGCATCGATGCACCTTACATATTCGTAAACACACGCGCACTGCGCGGACTGCGCCGCGCTCCAGCCTCTAACACGGCGGCATGCACACGACAGCGATGGCAGCAATTTTGCATACAGTGTATACACCCCTCTCCCCTCCCCCCCATTTCTGCTCCATTTAAGGAGAGTTGATTTTGGCCACTTGACCGAGTGATCACGTTCATAGCTACTTACTCAACTAATTGTGCAAATTTACACATCATCGAGAAATCAGTGAATGTCGCAAAAGTGAGCACTGAGTATAAATATCAATACATTGAAAGAGATAGCGGTCTATTGCTCCTCATCATGGCATTGAGAAAGCAGACTTTTTGAGCAACGTTTATAGTATACACGTATGGTAAATTATTCTTACAGCAGTCTTATACATCAAACCCCTCTATTGCAATTGAATTCACAAGTGTTCAACAAAGATGGCATAAATACTCGTATGTGGCAATGAGTAAAGCAAATGATATGTCCTCAAAGACAATCATCCACGCATACTTCAACGGTTTTCGAAGACAAATGAGAGGACTGTAAACGTTTTGAGCAATATTTGTGTTTTTGCAACTTTAGGTACCCTCGTAGTCACAGAATCTCACTGGCGCCTTTTTTTTCTGTGTTTCATTTACTACAGAGAAGGTAAAGTGTCACTTTGCTGAGATTGAAAACACTGGTTCAATTAGCCACTGCAGCTGCATTGCCATTTAAACGGAAATTCAAAAGCTCCCTGTTCCTTAGATTGGGATGCAAGAATATACGCCGCATGTGGTCTTCGTTATGAAATTGATTCTGTGGCAAAAGCCGGACCACAACCAGGCAGACAAAAATTAATTCATTCTTGTTTTTTTCCATGTTCGTGCACTTCTTACATTCAGGTTTTTTTTTTCTGTGGTATCCACGATGGCGATGTAGTTACCAGAATTATGTATGTATATTTATTTACAGTATATTTTGAAAGGGGTATGGACACACAACTTTCTGGCAGAGATAACCTGCCGTATTGAATTCCGTGAACACGCGTATAATCTGCAAGATACTACCACATAATGTAACATCAGGTATTTCATTTGAATTTTGAAGTTTGCGGGTGTGATCTAGTGCTGTACACCACCTCACGGTATGGACACCCTCAAAAGTGACCCCACAGAGACTCTTCTACTTCCCTCATGTCACTACGCTGCAGTCAATGCAAGTTATGGTGACGTCATATCCACCATTTTTCTTTTGCCACGTTTGCTCCGGCAGACTTCTCGGCGGCTGCTTGCGAATGCGTGGCCGCGGCCCACGCGTTGAGAATTTTGGATTCGGTAACACTGCTGTCCCATTTCCTGTTCGAAAACACTTCTTGATGCAGACCGAGCGGTAGGATGTCATAGTACTGTGTACTGACGCGGTCGGGAGTTACTTGGCTATCCTGTGCATGCGCTGCGGCACTGTAGTGAAGGCTACCTTCGACGCAACCTGCCCCGCCGCGGTGGTCTAGTGGCTAAGGTACTCGGCTGCTGACTCGCACTTCGCGGGTTCGAATCTCGGCTGGGGCGGCTGCATTTCCGATGGAAGCGGAAATGTTGTAGGCCCGTGTACTCAGATTTGGGTGCACGTTAAAGAACCCCAGGTGGTCGAAATTTCCGGAGCCCTCCACTACGGCGTCTCTCATAATCATATAGTGGTTTTAGGACGTTAAACCCCACATATCAATTATCGACGCAACCTGAAGTGCGCATCCTCTGACGTAAAAAAACTAGCCTTCATCACCTTCGTACTACCTAAACTTGAATATGCTTCAGCCATCTGGCATCCTTCACAAGCCTACCTAACAACTAAATTAGAGTCCATCCAAAATCGCGCAGCTCGCTTCATATCTTCGCAATACTCACACAAAACCAGCGTTACCGAGCTAAAACACTCTCTTTTCCTCCCAGCTCTTGAATCTCCCGCCGCTTGATCACCCGTCTATGCCTTCTGCACCGCTTCTACTATCAACCACGCTCAAAACATCAGTTGCTACAATCCGCTCACAGAACTTCATCGCGCATAAATCACAGCAGGCCCATTGCACGCATAAATGGCCGGACGACAGCATTTATCACCTCATTTTTTCCTAATGCAATAGCCCTCTGGAATGCCTTACCGAATGACTCCGCTTCATGCGCCGACAGAGAAACGTTCCGCGCAAAACTGAACGAATATTTTTTCAAGCCTCTGTCCTGATAATCTCAACTACTTCGTGTTTATCGCCAATCGTTTTAGAATTGTACTTATTTTTGCTGTGCAATTGCTTAACATATGTAAAGCATTGTGTATTCTTTTTTATCTTGTTCTAGTTTGTTCATGTGATTTCTGATTCCTGTCTCCTGTGTAAACCTATTTGCTTTTATTCATTTATTTATGTATTTACTTATCCTGTTGAACATTGTACCCTATCTTGTTACTTGTCCTCCCTTATGTAATGCCTTCGGGCCTTTAAGGGCAAAATAAATAAAAAATAAATGAAAAGATAAGTTGAAGAAACAGCATACTACAATGCATGTTACATATCATACACTGTTTACAGATATATTTGTGCTATATCACTGCTTAATATCACCACATAAATGCATGAACTGTTTTCAAACAGGAAAAAAAAAGAACAGATGTGTGCAAATCAAATAGCGCACTGCCCGTGATACAGTGATCTGGAATGCTTATTCGTGGCGTTGTCAGAAGTGTCAACCTTCCTGTGCTTTCAATAATTTCCGATAATGCTGCCCTGGATTTGTACATAAGGAATGTTCCGTGTCGCCCCCTTATGAGGTAAGTCGAGAAACCGGTTTACAATATAGTTCTCGTTAGACTATCAAGCCAGCACCGTGGCACAACTGATGCGTTTGAATAACCCAGGATTGGTTAGAAAAAATAGTGACGTGTGCCTTCTCGGTCTAGCGGTGCTTTAAAATTAGCATTTAAGTCTGCCGTACACACCAATATCTTCAACCCAAGCATTCAAACAAATTGATGCTTCCGTGCCAGTTAATTATTGTTGTTAAACTTCCCGCCGAGCTCTGAAATGATAATGTGATCCTAACGAGGATGCACACATTGCCACACGGCTTGTAACAAGGACAGCAACCACATTGAACGGACGTGTTGTCTTGAAAGAAGTCCCCTGGTTGGCTATACGTTGCAGCTGGTAAAACACGTTCTTTAGGTGATGCCCTGTATCAAGTTGTGATACTATTTTGAGATGCAGTTAACGTTCGATATTGATACAGAATGTATGAACACTGTGGGCAAATAGTATACTCATCGTGTTCATCTGCATATTATCATTCTCATAATGCTTTTATTATGCATCATCAATCTGGGTTGACCATAGCTGTTGGCTTCCGGGCTCTCGGCCCATATAAAGGTCGTCTCAACCAGAATCTCATACAACTGCGGCGGCTGCATTTCCGATGGAGGCGGAAATGCTGTAGGCCCGTGTGCTCAGATTTGGGTGCACGTTAAAGAACCCCAGGAGGTCAAAATTGCCGAAGCCCCCCACTACGGCGTCTCTCATAATCATATGGTGGTTTTGGGACGTTAAACCCTACATATCAATCAATCAGGATCTCATACATGGAGGAGGTTGCTCTTGGATTCCCCACCCGCTAATCGCCCGTTCTCACTACTGGACCATAGAGGTACTTTAACAGCGCGAACACAGACACACCACAAAAAGTGTGCCGTATCTTTTTTTGTGGTGTGTCTGTGTTTGCGCTGTAAAAGTACCTCTATGATCATGAACCAACTAGGCCTAAAAGAAGTTTTACTCCCTACTGGAGCTTTTCTCAGGTCACCACTTGGCCTAGCTGACAGGCTAGATGTCACAAAACGACCAGGTCAGTGCTGCAGCCTCCGCAACTCCGGCCCCCCATGCCACACATTCTCACGTCGTCAACAGCCACCAGCGTGAGCCCTATGTCTTAGCTGGTATGCGTGGATATGTAGAGGACTGGTTGGTCGATTTCGTGCGTGTTAGTTCTGCTAATCGTGAGACGACACCTAGAAGCTTATTCACGTCGCCTCGTTCTTACGGGTGTAGTGAAGATGTGGTTTTTTAACCACCTGGTTGACATCCCCGACTGGGCTACTTTCAAAGAACAGCTTCGCCGGGTGTTTGGCACACCAGTCGTTTGTTCGGCTCTCGACAAGAAAACTCTCGAGGATCTGAAGTAACTGCTCGGCGAGTCGTATACATCCTACATCGAAGATGTTCTTGGACTCTGCCGCCGTGGCGATGCATCAATGCCGCAGTCGGACAAAGTACACCACATTCTCAAGAGGATTGCGACCGTCGCATTCAATGATCTTGCCATTAATAATCTATCTTCTATTGCTGACGTTGTCATAACCTGTCAGCGCACCGACAAACTCGAGTCTGTTCGCTTACAACTGGACAGTGACACAACACGCCCAACGACAAACCCAGACCTACGGGGTATGATAAGATCAATCGTACGCGAGTAATTCAAATCAATGAGATTCTCACTACCATCTGTGTGTCCCAATCAGTCTTCTGCAACGGCTTTGCGCAATGTCATCAGAGAGGAGCTCACGTCCATGACTGACACGGTGCCCCTGTCGCGTGCTGCCGCTTGCCTTCTACTAACAATCGGGTGAACGGCCGCCGCATCCTCAGACCCAATAAACTCAACGTTGCCGCCACCAACATAGGCATCGGTTGCTACCACGACCCCCGTGAGCTTTCCGCCACTGCCCTCTGAGTCCTCGTCTTTCCATCGGACTGCACTCTCTGCTGGTGCACCTAAGCCCAGTACTACCCTCCTTGGTGATCGACTCGCCCTAAGTGCAACTAGTATGGCTATTGTGTGGACATCTTCACTTTTGCCGCAAGCGTCAGCAGGACGGGTGCTGAGGGTACGACATGAGCGGACACGGCTTCCCGGGAGGAGATCTCCACCAAGGCTGCCGTGATTCATGACCTCCCCGACAGTCTCCCTGAAGCCATCGCGTGAAATGTGGAATTGGCCTCAAGATCTTGGACTGGCGCCCTCTCACGTGTGACGTCAATTTCAGGATTCCACTTTCAACCGCGCTGCAGCGTGCGCCCACCATCTGCTCCCGACGGAAACTTCGTCGAACTAACCTCCTTGCGAGGGTCAACGAACGCCTTCCACGACTGTTTTGGAATGCGATTATTATCTTGTTTTAAATGCAGTGCTATTCAAAGAACCAGAAAGTCCCTCGAATAGCCGACGAGTGTGCCGAAGCCACCGACCGCATTACGGATGAGAAAGTGGAACTATGTGTGTGTGTGTTCTCGCTCGTTATCACACTTTCCGCCGCAGGATGCCAAGTTTTTTTCGATGTTTAAGTAATTGTGCCTTTATCCAGCATATACAAGTATGTAGATAAAGCTTGTAAAACGTCACGGTGTCTCATCGCGGGCGAGGCGGTGTACGACGCAGGCCACGTTGTTGAATGCGTGGTCGAGGCTGTGAATGGAGACCGCGCCATCGTCGCAGCTCTCGTCCTGCAAACAAATGGACTTGCAAACCAGCCTCACAGCGTCCTCTTCGTGATCGACTGTGGTGAAGTGGCGAATGTTCGCTGTTCTTGCAAATTATGATGCGGCAATGTCTACGCGTGTAACTCAACATGTGTGAAGCAGGTTGAAGCTGTCTTTGCGTAACCTAACATATAAGTTCTCTTCACTGTTGGTCTACAGTTGATGTCGAGCTCATATCACATTTTGCATTATGTTAATATTTCGAAATTACGAACCTAGCTACAACTCCGAAATATTGTGAATATTTATTGTTGCTACTATTGTTAACTTAATAATGAAGTATTGAGTGTGGCGCCACAAATTTTTATTATTCCTGTTGTCGTGTGGAAGAGGAAGACGACGACTTTGTGGTGGTTGTTGCTGTGCATGAGATCTGCGTTCCTGTCAGATCGGCGCTACCTTGACTTGCAATCGTTACCTCATTCACAATCAATCGTCAAACAACATTCGGTGGAGGTGCTAGGTATGAATCCCCGTAGCTTTTTATTTTGGTAATAAAAAAGATACCATAAATATTTACAGCTTTAAAACATGTATTGACATTACTACATAATACTGCAGGTTGGAGAGGTGGAGCATAAATTCATATTTTATGCATGGGCATGGGAAGGCTAATAAAATCGCAATATAATGTAGTTAACCGTCAATACGTACCTTTTAACATTTAACATTGCGCAGTGCTCGTCGCGCAGATACGCGGCCGCACGCAGTTCTAAGAAACAAAGAACTTTGCCTTCGAAATGAGTAAGAAGTGAAGACCCATGGTTGTTCGAACAGCGTCGGTAGTCCCCACACATCAGATAATCAACTAAAGCGCTTCTTTGTCAAGCTTCATCACGCACTGTGGTTTCTTACGGTGCCGGGCCTCAAAATGAAAGTACGCAAATCCCCGAATCGACGTCATATAAGCGCCATTCACAGCGCCGCCATCGGTCGCACACCAGGCCGTACTTGGTCAACCAGATGCCATTGACCTTCGCCCTTCCGTCACTTCTCGTCGCCGCTTCTGCTGACATCCCTTCTCTCTGACCTTCGTTCAGAAAAGTGAGCGCTACAATTTCTGGAGGAAAAACTACATACAAACACGGGACTGAAATTCCTCCAGTGCGCTCTTGCAATATGATTTCGAAAGCAGTTTAAGAAGTGCTCATTATTGCTTGGGTAGACACCAGTGCTACTTTTTCTGTTATTGGTGCTGATTTGTGTGCCCGTCTCAGAAAATTCACGACACCTTACAATGAACCGACGCTAGTTACAACCCAAGAAAATACTATTCGTCCCTCTGCTGTCTGCACTGCACTTTTGATAATCGATGATACTCTTCACTACATACCGTTCGCTGTGCTCTTCTCGTGCTGAATGATTTTAGGGTGGAATTTTTTTCGTCGGCTTTTGCGACTATTTTTTGTGGGCAACATGTCGTCCCCCTTACTGACACAGGCCACTTGCTCGGCAACGAAACCTGCAAGGCACTTCACCTCGTCGCTCCTGCAGACACCACGTGAACAGCAATTTGTAAGAGTTGTGTCTAACAATGTCGACTCTGGTGACATATTGATCACCCCTTCACCTCGTTTCCTCAGTGCAGGCACAGCTACTCCTTCCGGTGTGGTTCGCTCTTACAATGCATCAGGTGTCGTCGCCGTCACGAACGCAACATCAGATAAGGTTTTACGCCCACGGAGCACCACTGTGGCCAGCGTTGTCGACCTGGAGGCTCTATGCGCCATGCTTCTTACACCTGTCTTCTCTAAAGGCCATTCTGCTTGATAGTGCTTTTTATTCCGCCCTTACAGCAGCCAGCAGCAGCATCTTGACAGCTTTACAGAAGCAGAATCTTTGTTACAAAAAGCACGCAAAATCTTTTGATGTGTATTCGTCAACATTCGGACAAACTACTGGCGCAGCACACTATATTGAAACCAACGGAACATATATTGTGCACATCCACCAGTACCGCATGTCTCTAGCCGAGTGAAAAACCACAGAAGGAAACGCAACCGATATGCTGCAACGGGAAATAATCTGTTCCTGCCAGTCGTTGGTCGTTTCTAGTTGTTGGGCTGCGAAAGAAAGGTGGTTTCATACAATTTTGCGTCGAGTACCACGCGCTTGAAATAGACCTATAATGAGTGCACACCCAAGCATCGTGCAGGATGTGGAAGTGGTTGGCAAGGTACGATGCAGTGACCATAGAATGGTACGGTCTCGGATTCGCCTACACTTGAAGAAAGAATGACAGAAACTGATAAGCAAAAAGTCAATCAATGAGCTAGCACTGAGAGGGAAAGTAAAGGAACTCAGAGCCTCGCTTCAGAACAGGTACTCGGCTCTTAGTGAGGAAGCCAACCTTAGCGTGGATACAAATAATGATAATCTGACGAGTATCATTACGGAGTGTGCAGTGGAAGGTGGAGGCGAAGTAGTTAGACAGGACACTGGCAAGCTTTCCCAGGAAACAAAGAATCTCATTAGGAAGCGTCAAATCACGAAAGTCTCAAGTACAACAGACAAAATAGAACTGGTAGAGCTTTCTAAGTTGATCAATAGGCGTAAGGTATGCGATGTAAGAAGGTATAACATGGAGAGAATTGAACACGCTCTGAAAAACGAAGGAAGCGTCAAAGCAGTGAAGAGGAAACTTGAGATAGGCAAAAATCACATGTGTGCACTAAGAGACAAAGAAGGCAAAATAACTAACAATGTGCATAGGACAGTTAAAGTAGCGGAGGAGTTTTACAGAGATCTGTACAGTAGCCGGGACAACCACGACCTTAATACAATAAGAACTAGCAGTAACCCAGATGACACCCCACCAGTAATGATAGAAGAAGTCAGAAAAGCCTTGGAGAGCATGTAAAAAGGCAAAGCTGTTGGTGAGGATCAGGTAACATCAGATCTGTTGAAATGTGGAGGACAGATTGTGTTAGAAAAACTAGTCACCCTGTTTACGAGGTATCTCCTGACGGGAAGAGTACCAGAATCTTGGAAGAATGCTAATGTCATCGTAATACATAAAAAAGGAGATGACAAGGACTTAAAAAATTACAGGCCGATCAGCTTGCTCTCCATAGTATACAAGCTATTTACAAAGGCGATTTCTAACTGAGTTAAAAAATTACAATTCAATCATCCAAAGGAACAAGCAGGATTTCAAACAGGCTACTCCACAATCGACCACATTCATACTATCAATCATGTAGTAGATAATTGCTCAGAATACAGCCAACCACTATAGATAGCCTTCATTGATTACGAGAAGGCGTTTGATTCAGTAGATATATCAGCCGTCATGCAGACACAGCGGAATCAGGGCGTAGATGAAGTATATATATACATCCTGGATCAACTGCTACCATAATGTTTTATAAAAAAAGCAACGGAACACCAATCAAGAAGGGTGTAAGGCAGGGGGACACAATCTCCCCAATGATCTTTACCACGTGCTTACAGGAGGTTTTCAGAAGCCTTGAATGGGAACAGTTAGGGATAAGAGTTAATGAAGAGTACCTTAGTAACCTGCGCTTCGCCGATGACATTGCATTGCTGAGTAACTCAGGGGACGAATCGCAACTCATGATTACGGAGTTAGACAAAGAGAGCAGAAAGGTGGGTCTTAAAATGAATCTGCAGAAAATGAAAGTAATGTACAACAACCTCGGAAGAGAGGAGCGCTTCGAGATAGGCAATAGTGCACTTCAAGTTGTAAATGATTATGTCTGCTTAGGGCAGGTATAGCCGCGGAGCCAAGGCACGAGACTGAAGCAACTAGAAGAATAACAATGGCGTGGAGCACATTTGGCAACACTCTAAAAAATGACTGGTAGATCGCAACTATTTCAGCAAAGACAGGTATAAAAAAGCTGCATCTTGCCGGTACTTACTTAAGGAGCAGAAACCTGAAAGCTTACAAGGAGGGTGCAGCTTAAATTGAAAAACGACGCAGCGAGCACTGGCAAGAAAAATGATAGCTGTAACCTTAAGAGACAAGAAGAGAACAGAGTGGATTAGGGAACAAACGGCGGTTAAGGATATCATAGTTGAAATCAAGAAGAGGAAATGGACATGGGCCGGGCATGTAGCGCGTAGACAGGATAGCCGCTGGTCGTTAAGGGTAACTGACTGGATTCCCACAGAAGGCAAGCGGGTTAGGGGGAGACAGAAGGTTAGGTGGGCAGATGAGATTAAGAAGTTTGCGGGTATAAATTGGCAGCAGCAAGCACAGGACCGGGTTAACTGGTGGAACATGGGAGAGGTTTTGTCCCTCAGTTGTCGTAGTCAGGATGATGATGATGATGATGACCAGGCGCTCAATAAGATCACAAGAAAGGACATATATTTCCATGCTACGCATTGACGACGCCATTGATTCTTTTAAGGTGCGGGATTTTTTACAAGCCTTGACTTACGCTTCAGTTATTGGCAAATCCCCATGCACGAAGACAAAGAAAAAAACAGGTTTTGCAATTCCGGATAGCCTATACGAAATCAACGTCGTATGTCCTTCGACCTATGCAATGCGCCCAAGACTTTTGAACGCATGATTGACATCATGCTGCGTGGCCTGGAGTGGAATATTTGCTTTTGCTACCTAGATTACAATGTTGTCTTTCAATTGACGTTTTCTCAACACGTCGAACGCTTGGATGAAGTTCTGACGTGTCTAGCCGGCAGAGGTCTTCAGATTAACACCAAGATGTGTCATTTTGCCAGTAAATCTACTAAGGTTCTTGTTCATGTGATGAGGAAGGACGGATATCAACCTGACCTTAAAAAAACCGCTGCGTACTCCACTTTTCATTCCCTGAAAAGCCTAAAGACTTGAGACGTTTCCTTGGCATCGCCTCTTGCTTTGTTAGATTTACCCGATACGTTGACTACATAGCTGTGCCACTCTACAAGCTACTTGTAACGTGAATCGGATGTTGACATGTTGAAGAATGTCCTCGCGACCGACCCTGTACTTTCCCATTTCGACGACGACGCCCCGACTCCTCTAAAGACAGACGCCGGTGGCCGTGATTTAGGCACTGTTCCTCTGCAACGCAACAACACCTCGCGAGAGCATGTGGTTGCATACGCAAGCCACGTACGCTTCGCAGCCTCATTGATTGATATGTGTGGTTTAACGTCCCGAAACCACCATACGATTACGCCGTAGTGGTGGGCTCCGGAAATTTCGACCACCTGGGGTTCTTTAACGTGCACCCAAATCTTAGCACACGGGCCTAAAACATTTCCGCCTCCATCGAAAATGCAGCCGTCGCAGCCGGGAATCAAACCCGCAACCTGTGGGTCAGCAGCCGAGTACCTTAGCCACTAAACCACCGCGGCGGGGCCGCTTCGCAGCCTCAATCCCTTCGCTGCGACGCGCACAGAGCGTTTCTTCATGATCCAACAGCTCGTCACCTTTTTTATCATAAAGCGTCTGACCACATTCCAAGTGGTTTTTATTGGCCTGGCATTACCTCTAGCGCTGCCAATCACGTTAGCTCCTGCGCTATCTGAAAATGTAAAAAAATCACAGCCTATCTTTCATCCACTAGGTGAATGATGATGAGTGGGGTGAAGCGTCCGTCCGTCCGTCCGTCCGTCCGCCTGCCTGCCTGTCTGTCTGTCTGTCTGTCTGTCTGTCTGTCTGTCTGTCTGTCTGTCTGTCTGTCTGTCTGTCTGTCTGTCTGTCTGTCTGTCTGTCTGTCTGTCTGTCGGAGGATATGCTGTGCTGGCTACGCCGGAGGAACGCGGGACTGCCCTAGACTCGAAGCAGCTTCGCCCCTAAAACTCCCAACATTTGCTCCTGCCGGCGCACTACAGCTTCTTTTGTGCCCAGTGACACCCTTTGAAATTGTAGGTGTAAATCTATACGGCCCCTTCCAGTCATTGCCATAGGATAGAATTGGATAGTGACAGCTATTGATCACTTAACGCGCTATGCCGAGGTGGCATCTGTTACTACTGGTTCAGCTTCTGAAATTGCCTACCTCGTCCTTCAAGCCATTATACAGCGCCATTGTGCTTTACGTGTTGTGATCAGTGACCGTGGAAAAGCCTTGCTCTCTCAAATATATATAGTGAACGAACTTCTATACTGTAGCACAACTCACAAGACCACTTCAAGTTATCACCCACATACTAACGGCCTGACCGAGTGATTACACCACATTCTTGCCGACATGATTGCCGCCTATATTAAACCAGATCACAAAAACTTGGATGTAATCTTACCATTCGCCACTTTCGCCTATAATACGTCCATTCAGTGGACAACAGTGTACTCACCATTTTTTCTGGTTTCCGCACGTTTTCCTAATTCTTTTCTGGACGTTTCTTTCTTTACCTCTAACGTCAACCTATTTTCACCTGCTTTCTGAGGTTTCACGACTCACCCAGCGTCGAAAACATGGTCGCATGAATACCGAGTCAGGCAGCAAGACAGAAATATTGTTTATGATGAATCACATCGTGCAGTATGATTCCGCCCTGATGACGAGGTGCTGCTGTTGACACCTGTCACATGCCTGGTTTGTCTGACAAGTTTCAGCCGCGGTTTATCGGGCCGTACCGATTCCACCTAGAAAATTTCGGACCTGTTCACTGTTTTTGCAACTGGCTCTGACGTAACTCTGTTTAGACCACCGTCTTTCACTGAACAGACGTGCCTATGCTTGCTCTCGTCGCTCGACAGACATGAAATGCCAAGCCTGACGAACGTTTTCATGGCGTGCTTGTGGGCTTATTAGCGACTCCAGAAGACCACGTTTTTCTGTGTTCGTGAACTGCAGCGTGGATATGTGGATATGCGATGCGTTTTGTGCACTGGATATTCGCAATGTGTACTGATTCGAACGGTTGGGTGATGCTACGTTGCGAATTGTCGCGGCAAATGGACCGAAGTTGCGAATGTTCTCGTTTTCTTAGGACGACCAAAGAATGAAATGTGAGTGTATCGTTAGACGAGCTGCCATCAACATCCGTTTTCTTCGTGACCCAAAGGTACACTCGTTGACAAAATAAGCCGGGGCGTGCGAGCGACGACCGCAGTCCAATAAAACGGCATCACCGTGGCATCTGACGTGGAGAGTGCGTAGGCACGTCCTTGCAATTTCGCAGCCATAACCTTTTACTCTCACGCAGCGTACAAGTGATTACATGTAGCGTTTCGTGCTATGCGTCGCTTTCTTCATTCCGTGATGTGCTTAGTTCCACTGCGGAACGATTATATCCGAGTGATCTGTAAGCATTGATATTGAAATGCGAACAAGAACAAAGCTCCTGCATGAATAACAAATTTACATTACTAATGGAAGTTGTGTAACCCCCAGCAATTGTTCTACGACGTCATCTTATGTCGACTACGAATCTCTCTCTCTCACACACACACATACACACACACACACACACACACACACACACACACACACACACACACGATATATCTCGCTTCGAAAACAAAAAAAGCACGCAAACCTGGGCGAGTGCAGTGCAGTGAACTTCTCACAGTAATGCACATTGCTATGGCTTGCCTGCACCTTTACACACAAAGTAAAAAAAGATATTCCACGAGCTATATAAAGCCTGTTTCACATGCGAGTGAACGAGCGGCGGCGGTCGCAACGATTAGCGGCGGGAGGACGCGCGGACACGCGTTCGTTTCACACGCGCCGCTGCTACCGCTGCTCTTCCGCGACGCCCGCCGCTCTAGCGGGCAGTGTTGTCCGCGGAATCCGCCGGTTGACCGCTGTTTTCAGTGGTATCTAAAAGCCGTGCTCTCCTCCAAGTGTCCTTCCTTTGGCGCCCCGTGCTACGAGGTTCATCATCAATAGCCGCTAGACTTTTACGCGTCTGTACACTGATTGAACTATTTGTAACACGAATCTTACAACAAATAAGCAACGTTTGCAGTTGCTTTTTGTTTCGTCCTGTCTTTTTCAGGTATGATTCGTGTTGCACGCTCATATAACCGACCATGGAGAAGCAAAAAAAAAAGAAAGAGTTTGCTTGTATGGGTTTATTATACAGCTGTTCCGGGTAGGTGAATGCTTAGGAACTGCGAGCGTGTTTTGCGCAGCTCTTCCCATGTTTCTCCGATTCATTGCTTTTGCTTTCAGCGATTTAACATTCAATTGGTAGCCTTCGGCCGTATAACTTAAATGCATGCTCCTAGGCATGTGTTGCTGTACTGGTGCCTGAAATCAACGGCTGTTCTTCGTAATCGGTGCATTGTACATTGTGCTCGCTATCCAACGTATGTTTGCTGGCCAGCCACGCATTCCGGCACTAGAAACTGGCCAGTGCCGCAGGACTTGTCGACAGCCGGCCAGCTTGAGCGCTGTGCAGCGCAGTAGGGGACGTGGGGACGCGAGTTTGAACACCAATGTGCTTGAATTGGCCATTCAATAAATACAGATACTGACGCATGAAGTTCACTGCCTATTTCTATTTTATTTTCAATCTGCACTCACCAATCGTATGAACGCAGTGAAAGAGGACGGCGCCCCTCGCTATAGGTGGAGCAAATATGGAGTAGATCGATCTTCAAATCTGTGAGCATTTCTTGTGGCATGCTTTGCAGGTATGGTTTCAAAGACAAAAGAAATAACCCGTTAGCGTTCATCGCCTTCTGAGCCGCAATGACGTTGCACACTGCGTTCAGTTCGTCGTGGACAGTTTCCAATTCTCTTTTTCGCTGCCGCTTTGACCTTTGGTGTGGCGTCGATGAAACTTCCTCACTTTCTCTTGGGCAGCTGGCACCCTGTAATGGATTGGAAAGTGGTGGATTGGAAGGCGGTGGATTGCCGGGAGGCGAATGGTGGGGTGCCGGATTAGATGGTGTTGTAACCCGTTCTGGTACGCTGGGTTCTTGGAATATAATTTCAAACGGATTTCTTGTGGCGGGGCAGTTATCAACATCTGAACCATTCCGGAAAGCTTGCGATGGGAGGTCGAGTGGCTCCACAGGCAAGGATGTTAGAACCGCTGTTTCCTCGCTGGCATCCATGTTACTGATGCTCCTGAAAGCAATGTATAATTCAGTAAATAAATGACTATACATTACAAAGACGACAGCAAGCATACGAGTACTATGTTACATTGGCTATTTAAAACTCGTGCTTAATAATGCCACCTGATATTTACGATTACGTCACGTACCGCCTAGGTTCCAATACGTCTCTGAGGAAAGTCATCTGTTCAGTGTGCGGCCAATATGCTGTCTTCGATGGGGCTGCAGCACCGCTCTTTTTGATTTTTTTCTCTTCTTTTTTTCCTGAATGTGTCCTTGAGGTTCTTCCAACGTGCTTGAAGTTCATCTGCTGTCACCGAATAAAAAAATTTCACATTAGAGCAAATCTTTTAGAATAATATATGCCTGGCACATCTATTTTGAAACTATAAGGTTAAAAAAGAAGTCTTTACATGAACAACGTGTACGAAAAGAAAATGTTCACGAACGGTAGAGAAATAATCCCTTGTGACACGTGACGCATCTAGATCCTAAATTTTATAAAAGCAAATGGGAACGTGTGTGAGCATTCAAAATGATGAATTGATGGACTTTAGTGCCACCCCATAGCTCCATGCTTGGTTCTTCAGTTATGCACACACGCACACATGGTCGTATACACGCAAAAAGACATTGTTTACTTACCAGATTCATCGACTTCTTTAAAAATCTCGGCAACTTCTTCCCAGAGGATCATCTTCTTCTGCTTATTCCGGAAATGTTTACTCTTTACATCCCAAAGAATAGGTCGTTTAGCAACTTCAGCAATCAACAACTCATTGAAAGTAGCGCGAGACATTTGTGGGCTGGGGAGAGGACGGATGTCGTCTGCTACTCAGTCGGAGCGAGTTGTTCTGTGGAACCAGTTCCTCGCAGCGCGCGCGTCAACTTCTCGACTCCACCCCCGTCATCACGTGTCAAACGACGTCACTGGTCGCTCTGCCGCTTGTGCCGCTAGCGAATTTTTCCAACTTGGGCGAATTTCACAAGGGCGTCTAGTAGCCGCGGTAAAAACCTGTTTTAGCCTTGCGCGGCGGCTGTCACTCCGCTCTTGGACCAAAATCGCACGCATGTGAAACAGGCTTAAGTCGCGTACAGAGTTTACACCCTGCCTTAACGTTTGGAGATGAACCGCTGGTGCATTTGACGCAGCAGTTGAAGTTTTGAGTAGAAACGATTTGTTTGCATAATCAATAAAGTACCGAAGCTCTGATAACTCAAATTATCTGATGCTATGTTAATCTGTGGCTGGCGCAACTTAGCCTTATTCGCTTTTATTCCATAAAACCCATATTCTGCCTCCCGAGTGCACTCGGTTGATTACGTTCCTGGTACTTGTTTCGCGTGTTCTACACTGCCCATGTTCTTCTAGTATATTTTTCTGTGTCAATAGCTTTGAAGGGACGAAATAAGTAATGCAAGTTGACAATGGTGCTTTGTCCTGTCGCCCGTCTTGTGCTGACGTTTCGCGTAAAAAAAAAAACATCATAGATTCTCTTCATCTAGCCAGCCAACGCACTGTGTTCTACTGTCATCATCATCATCATCGTTCATAGAAGCTGAACCCTTCGGGCCCTCCCCTCAAAACACACCTGGATCCGCCTTCGTTATACTTAACATAAGAGTAGAACTATCCGAAAGAAGAAATCAATAACGTTGAATTGAGGTCAGTGGCCAATAAGACGGCTGTCTCGTTGTGAAAATAAGCAAGTTATCACGCCAAGCTGCTATAGACGTATGAGATTTGACGTGGCAATGGAGATTGTACTAGAAGAACCATCGAAAAAGAACAATCTGATGAACTCCAAATGAGGTATTCAATTTTTTGTAAGGATAGAGTGCCATACATTCTTGCCATAATATCGTGTTGTCACTAAGTGGTTAAAGCTTGTTTAGTTCTGGTGGACAGCTTGTACTCGCCTTCTGGTTAGCTAGAGCTTTTGTCAAAAACTGTATGAACTGTCCAAGCCCAGCACAGCAGCTGGTTCGTAGCGAGGCTCAGAACGAGAGTTCTTGGCCACAGTAAAGCGTTCTTTATCTCTCCCTAAATCATTTCCGGCACAAAGGATTGACGCATTTCAGTGAGGCTTCGAACAACAACGATATTGCTCTTTTATAGCACTTAATCCAAGACATACGATAAGCCACGGTGGGTTAAGTGGGCACGTATGATAAGCTGGGTCCTCGTTGACATGGTATCTGCAACTGCGAGGAAACGCTTGAGCACATTCTATGCCACTGCCCAATATACCAGTCTGAACGACGAGTTATGGAAGCCAAGCTCTGTCAGCTGGATTCACGGCCGCTTACAGGAAAGAAGATCCTCGGACCCTGGCCTACAGTTTCGCATACGCGCAAAGCCACGAAAGCCCTCTTGTGCTTCTTAAGGACCACCAGTCTTCACGAGAGCTTGTGAAAGAACAGTGTGAGAGCGTGCTGTGTATTCTCGAGCTGACTATTCATCCTTCTCTTTCTGACTCCTCTCCTTTTTTATCTCATTCCTTTCGATTATTCTCCCTTGCCCCCCCCCCCCCCCAGTGTAGGGTAGCCAACCGAGCGAAGCTTGGTTAGCCTCCCTGCTTTTCCTCTCTACTTATCTCTCTCTCTCTTTCACACAAACGTCCTATTTTGAAATCTGAGCTTTAATGAAATAAAGTATGACGCAAGCCACAAAGTACACAAACATGATGTAATTATGCTCTAAAAGGTTGGTTCAGAATAGTGCCCTTGCTGAGCGCAAGCTTTTCTACATAGAAAATAAAAACATTGGTCGTCTACAGCAGCGAAACATATTGAACGGCCCTCATCACCAGCAATAAATTAGGCCTAATAACATCCTTATACACTAGCACATTTAAATTGCGTTGTTATGATACTGTCAAAAAAACTATGCACAAGAGAACATTGGTTTAAGGAAAGTTGAATGAGCTGTAATTTATACGTTATTCATACGTTCATTGTATACAATACTACGCTAGCTTTAGAAAGATCTGTAGAAACGTTTAAAACCACCAGTTAGGTGTAGGCACTGCATACACAAAACTTTTCTTACACAGAATTGAGAGAAATGCAATTTCCGAGTGCGGATGTGGATTTATATATTTTGGGGCCGCCCACACGACACAATGAGACACCGTATAAATGGGAACTAATGGCATTGGTCTAGTGGGAGTGATAAGCAAATACATTGACTCTTGCCCTTTAGACACTGGCTTTAAAATTACGTTGGCGTTGTTTGATATGCGTGCGTTCAAGTGTCATCTTTATACGTGTTTACTTTCCATCTATTATTGCTTGTATGCTCTTTGCCCCTCCGGGAGGCAGTTGCCAGCCTGCTTCGTGTCTCTTTATTCTGTGTTCTTGTGTATGTATGCAAATCAAATGAAATAATTAAGTGAATAAATAAATAAATAAGTATTGTGTTGTATAGTCGATCGTCTCGAGAGGAGTAGCCAACGCCTTTTTGAGCATCATCTTCTTTTACATCATATCAGTTAAACAAGCGTTGTTGAGCCAACGCCATGCATAAAATAGAGGCGGCTTCGAGTGTCCAGTCGCAGGCATGTTTTCGCTACGGGTCGCCGAAACATTTCGGCAAAGCGGGTCCCCACTTATATGACAAATGCTATAAGTGCAACAAAAGGGGGCACCTTCAACGAGTCTGCCGTAGCGCCTCCGGCACGTCGCGTAAGAAACGCCCCATCAAGAGCCGTGTAAAAACATTAGCAGTGGTATCTCACTCAGAAGTGGTAGCCGTAAAGGGTGTATCTGCTCCCAGTATGGAGCCTATCATGGTACCGATGAAAGTAAATGATGTGGCAGTCTCTATGGAGCTAGACTCTGGTGCCGCGGTCAGAGTTATGCCTTTCAAACAATACCGCCATTTTTGTATCAACAAGACTCGAGCCGGTAGAAGTCAAGTTGTGCACCTACACAGGAGCCCTGGTGATCCCAAAAGGTGTCCTACAGGTCAAAGTGCAGCATGGCGAGCCGGCCTTTATACGTCGTCGACCAGGAGGGACCACCATTGCTAGGTCGGGAATGGCTTCAGGCAATCAGGCTGGAGTGGAGCAAAATATGGAACGTCCACCATCTGCCAAGGTCAGAGCTGCACATTTCCTGTCGATTAGAAGAAAGGCTCCACGCTTTGATCACAAAGTACGACTCTCTTTTTAAAGATGAGCTAGGCATGATTACCGAAGAAAAGGCCGAGTTGCATTTCAAGCCTAATCAGGCACCGAAGTTTCTCAAAGCAAGAAACGTGCCGTTCGCACTCCATAAGGCGGTCGAGGCTGAGCTTTCCAAGATGGAAAAAAATTGCATCATAACAGCCGTGGCCACATCAAATTACGCCACGCCAGTCGTACCCGTTATCAAGAAAGGCAGTGGCATACGCCTCCGTGGCGATTATAAGGTGACAGTGAATCCGTGCCTTGACGTCACCCGTCATCCGCTGCCGAAGGTCGATGACTTGTTCGCGGCTCTTTCCGGAGGCACGCATTTTTCAAATATCGACCTGAACCGCGCTTACCAGCAAGTGGTGATGTCTGATGCCTCAAAGCAATTCCTAACCTTGAATACGCACAAGGGATTGTTCGTTGTCAACAGATTACCTTTTGGAATCGCTTCCGCACCGGAGATTTTCCAAAAGATAATGGACACTGTGTTGAAGGGCCTCAAGTGTGTTTGCTGTTACCTAGATGATATTTTGGTAGCGGGAAAAACAACAGAGGACTACTTAGCCAATGTCGAAGCGCTGCTAGAGCGTCTTCAAAACCAAGGCGTCAGGGTAAAGAAAGAGAAGTGCTCGTTTTTCTGAAGCGAACTTCACTACCTTGGTCACAAAGTCAGTACTGAAGGCATTGCCCCATTGTCAGATAAAGTGGACGCACTTCTTCAGACACCAGAGCTCAAGTCAAAGAAGCAGCTTCAATCTTGGTTGGGCGTTATCAACTATTACAACAAGTTTGTGCCCAAGTTAGCTACAATAGCTAAACCATTAGTTATTGGCTAATGCAGAAAAAAAGGCTTCTGCAGAAAAAAAGTAGCTTGGAACTGAGATGAGCATGCTCGAAAAGCGTTCAGCCAAGTGAGAACTATGCTGGCGCATCCACCTACGCTCGCACACTATGATCCCGAAAGACAACTTGGGCTGTCATACGACGCGTTACAGTACGGTGTAGGAGCCGTCCTATTTCATGTCTACGATGACGGCAGGGCATAACCCATTGCTTAAGCTTCCAGAACGCTATCCAAAGCGGAAAAGAAATACAGTCAACTGGAGAAGGAAGCGTTAGCCATCATTTTTGGTGTAAAGAAGTTTACTTCTATCTGTATGGGTGCTCATTCACCTTGGTTACAGACTCTTCAAACAATATTAAGCCCGACAACTGGAATTCCCACAATCGCGGCTGCTCGGTTGCAACGCTGGGCCGTAACGTTGGCAGCGTACTCGTAAAATCTTATCTTCAAGAAATCAAGCGAGAACGCGGAAGCCGATTTCTGCTCGCGTCTGCCGCTGCCAGATTTTGAAGCGGAAACCAAAGAAACAGAAGAAGCGTTTTATTCGTTGAGATTCGATTCGTTGCCTGTTTCTAGTCAAGATGTCACGATTACCACGAGTAAAGACCGAATTCTTTGTCAAGTGAAGGAATTCACCAATGTTGAATGGTCACGTCAATCATGGATAAGCACTTGAAGCCTTTTTTCGCAGGTGCAACGAGCTTACGGTGCATCAGAGATGCGTCATGCTGGGCACAAGAGTAGTCGTCCCTGCAAAGCTGCAAGGGTTCGTCCTGGACGAACTCCATGACGGCCATCCCGGCATCGTGCGCAGCAAAGATCTAGCGCGCAGCTACGTGTGGGGGCCAACGCTTGAGGTGGACCTCGAACGTTGCATCAAAAGCTGCGCTTGTTGTCAAGAGCAACGTAACGCGCCAGTCAGTGCACCCCTTCAGCCGTCGTCATGGCCGACTTCACCGTGGCAGCGTGTTCACGTAGACTTTGCAGGACCGTTTCAGAATACCATGCTTTTAGTGGTGGTCGACGCACATTCCAAATGGCCAGACGTTTTCGAAATGCGCTCGAGAACTGCAGAAAGCACAATTCATTGTTTCATTGTTTGATTGAGCTCTTCACACGTTTTTGTTTCCCTGAAACAATTGTTTCCGATAATGGACCTCAATTTGTTTCGCGGGAGTTTAAGCACTTTGTGCAGGCAATGGGGGCACGGCACGTCTTCACGGCTCCCTACCACCCCAGCTCCAATGGGCTGGCAGAGCGTTTCATTCAGACCTTAAAGAACGCCCTCCGCAATGACAGCACCGGAGAGACTCTGCATGTAAAGCTGCATAAATTTTTGCTGTCGTATCGCAACACGCCGCATGCGACGACTCGTGAATCACCAGTGGCATTGCTCCTCAGACGGCGCTTACGAAGTCGGCTATATGCCGTTAAGCCCTCCGTGACATAATGAGTAGCCCACAGACAATGCACTCAGGCACTAAGTCGTCCGTATCGCGATCGTCATTTCTTGGTAGGCGACAACGTGTTAGAACGTAATTATTCTGGAAAACCAAAGTGGACTCCCGCTGTGATTGTTGCTCAAAGAGGTCCTGTCTCTTTCCAAGTGCGTGCAACTACACAAGGGGGCACCTTCACCTGGTGTCGCCACCAGGATCAGCTGCTGCACAGACCTGCAGAGAACGTTATCCCTATGCATGTAACAGCTGGCGAAGCTACGTGCAGCGAGTTCCCGCTTTTTCTTGAGACTGGCGACACACCACTTTCTCCCATGCCCCGCCGCGGTGGTCTAGTGGCTAAGGTACTCGGCTGCTGACCCGCAGGGCGCGGGTTCAAATCCCGGCTGCGGCGGCTGCATTTCTGATGGAGGCGGAAATGTTGTAGGCCCGTGTGCTCAGATTTGGGTGCACGTTAAAGAACCCCAGGTGGTCGAAATTTCCGGAGCCCTCCACTACGGCGTCTCTCATAATCATATAGTGGTTTTGGGATGTTAAACCCCACATATCAATGAAACTTTTTCCCATGCCTCAACCGTCCAGGGCAACTTCGATTTCGCCACAGGCAACACCTGTCGAAGCAAGACGCTACCTCCTGCGAAATCGTCGCCCACCAGATCGATTCCAAGCTGGACTTTGACTGACTGTGTGTGTTATTAAAAAACAAGGGGAGATAGTGTTGTGTCGGCTTGTGCTCCATTGATAAGAGTACTCTGCGAAGTGCGCATGCGCCACTAGGTGTTAAAAGCAGAGAGCCGCTTGCTAGCGCATCTCTTCTTGCCCGAACCACGAACCCACAAAACATGGGTCAATCAACGGCGTTCGCCCGGAACTTGTCTGGTCCTTTTCGGCACGTCTGTTGCAAAACGTAACAATCAGCACTTTCCACTCTTCGTGTCTTCTTCTCCAACCGATAATAACGTTGAAGCCCCTGCTGTGACACTAGTACTAGGGAGAGGCGTAATGATGGAGTTGCATTGTGTTGCACTTCGTCCTAGTGGTATCATTGCCGCGAGAGATTCGACTTCACCTACCTCCATCGCTATCAGTCCCGCCGCAGTGGTCTAGTGGCTAAGGTGCTTGGCTGATGATTCGCAGGTCACGGGATCAAATCCCGGCTGTGGCGGCTGTATTTACGATGGAGGCGGAAATGCTGTAGGCCCGTGTGCTCAGATTTGGGTGCACGTTAAAGAACCCCAGGTAGCCGAAATTTCCGGAGACCTCCACTACGGCGTCTCTCATATTCATATGGTGATTTTGGGATGTTAAACCCCACACATAAATCAATCAATCTATCGCTATCAAGACACCAAAGCGCGTGCTCTGCGCAGTATATATACAGGTCCAAGCGCGAGAAGGAGGAGCACCCGAGCTCTGTTTTCGCCGAGCAAGCTCCGCGATGCGAGCGCCCTCACTGGGTACGCTGCTCCACTCTATTACTAGAGTGTACTATAACTTTTGAGTGGCGCGACCGAAACTCTTTCCCCTTGCTTTTTCCATCCCCAACTTGTGGCGAAAGTAGCGGCGGCGCTGCCATCGTCCAATCTTCCCACTTGGTTTACTCGGCTGGCTCGGCGGCATGGCCGGCATCTCGGTTTTAGTCGCGAAATGACAAAGAAGTAGCGTCTAAACCATTGTTACGCGCCAGGTTGCACAACTGGATATCCGCGTGTGCAACTAAGTCGGAAGTAATCGCTTTTTAAGGCCCCGAAAGACGAAGAACGACGACTTCTTTCGGAGCAGAACCTCCATCGGCTTGACAAGCCGCTTGACGCCGATTGTGCTGTGTGCGAGTTGCATTTCAAACCGCATTACATTGTGAGAGACTACGTACATGTTATCAGTGGTGTTCAAGTTCGAATACTTAGGGGAACGCCGACACTTGCCCCTGATGCAGTCTCGACGATCTTGCAAAACCTGCCTGCATATTTGACGCTCAAAACTCCGGCTCCGTGGACCCAAACAAAGCGGCGTCATCAGTGTGTGCCGGCTGAGAATGACAACAGAAAACGGCGACGCATTAGCACTCCTGCACATCTCCTTGTGGATACCAACGGTGCAACTTCTGCAGATGGCGACGAAGCTGACGAGGCAAGCTCAAGTCTCTCAGGCAAGCTCAAGTCATGGGTGCTGCACGAGTTTCCTGGATTTGCCGGCGTGTCGTACGTAGCGTGCTCACTGCATCCTAGCACTCCTGAACTTTGCATTCAACGAGCCGTGTACTTCACCTGTGCAGACAATAGAATTGTGCAATTTGAAGCATTTGTGCAAGAGAAACTAATCAGCAAGTCCAGTTTAGAAACTGTTCGAGAAGCCTCAGATGCTCTGCAGCTTGTTGCAAGCGTCCCACGCTGTTGTGAAGCAGCAGAAACTTCATTTTTGCCACCATCGGACCTTACCCACGGTCTACACGCGCAAATGAAGTCAAGATGAGAAAGCTTCTACAGTCTCAAAAGCGCACAGAAGCATCTAAAGTTGAGTAGGCTATAAATTGCTACAGTGGCGTAAAAAGGATGTCATTTTTCGTGCATATTTTCTTACACTCTTAATTTTTTGACGATACACCAAGAAGAAAAACAATTTTTCCTAGAAGAGACTTGTAAGCGAGAGAACGTGCAAATAATGACGCGAAATCACAAAATGAATCTTTGATCTTGAATCTTTTTGTATTAAACCTGTGATGGTAAATTTAGCAGCATTAGGTATCTCGGTGCAGAATTCATCGATCTAAGCCAATTCATTGTTGCACTTCAGTGTCCCTTCAAACGATCTATTGTCCATAACATCTTTTTTTAAATGCATTTTGGAAAGTTGACCTTAACTCTGTCGTTCTGTTTGCTTTGCTTTATGTTATCTTTTGTATCCTGGCTCTATATTTTACGTTTTTTACAATTTACCTAATTGCAAATGTATTGTTTTATAAATATGTAAACCTTGCATTTTTATGTTATCAATTATGATTAACATTAGTTACGACTCTGCTTTGCAGTGTTGTTGCGTTTTTTAAACTCTCAAAATCTTCCACTACTATGTTTCACCTAAGACATTCTTTTGCAGTATTACGTATTTGCCTTTCTGTGGGTCCTACAACAATGAATCTATTTCCATATTTCAAAACCAAAGGGAGGTTTGAAAAACTCTGCTGTTCTTCAAATAATATCAATAAAGCCTACTTTTTTGTCGTGTGTGCACGCAGCCACAAGCAATGAGCATTTTATTTGAGTCCTGCTTTGGTGTTTTACGTGAAATGGACCAAGAGTTCTTCGTTTTGTGTGCACCATGTTCCTTTTTTTTGGGGGGGGGCACTTACGTTGTGTACCGGCCAGCTGGTTTCTCGTCTAAAATGTGTACACTTTAAAAATTTAAAAAAAACGTGCTCGTTATACTGTACTATGTGCTGCGCTGCTTCGGGCTGCAGTGCACTCAGCAGCAACTTCAATAACAATAATGTCAAATAACCTTTATTTGCGCGAAAAAGGGGAGGTATGTGAATAAGAAAAAAAAAAGAGGGAGATCATCTTCACACTAGGCGCGACAGAGAGGTACCAACACGTACGCGGAACGCCTGCCAGCCATTCGCCCGGGAAGATTGGTCGACGCCAGCGCCACCGCATCATTCCACGCCGAAATGGCCGCTCCCAGGCAGCTGCTCGCGCCACTCAAAAGCTTCTAGTACACTCTACTATTACCCTCAGCTAGAATGTACTAGAAGTGTTGAGTGGCGTGACCGCGCCTCACTGCCTGATTCCTCCCGCATTGCTCGCAGCGGCGGTGCTGCAATCGAATGGTACTGAAAGAGCCACGCGCCGCGTGCAGGACCTGCTTTGCGCTTCGGCTCCTCCGTTGCGATTTCTTGATGCACCTGCTCATCATTCAAGTCTAACACATGATGTCAAAGCCCTTGAAGTCACACTCGCCCATCTACTGAATTTGAGCGCCATAAAAGCCCTTGTAAGAGTTGAAAATAATTCAGTGAGGGTGTGTCTTATACTGATTTATTCTCTCCTATCTCTTTTTTCGTTGGTTAGGTATCTACAATATTCACAATAACTGAACTGATTTATTGGAAGTTAGCTGTGCTCAGAAAGCTGTGAGAATAAAAAACAAATACTGTGTCACACGCACGCCGTCCCAGAAAGCCAGATGGAAAGAGGGGAGAGGTAGGGAATCTGAACCCCCTACACCATGAAATGTTTTGGTCATTTAGCTTTTCGGGGTTTACTAAAATAGTTACAAACAATAACAGCGATCACCAATTGCCAAAGTTAGGCGTTCTGCTGCACACCACACGCACTCAAAAAATCCTGGGTAGCCCTACGCCAATATTTTACAGTTGGCAAAGCGGAACATAGCGCGTCTTTACAAATGCGCTCTGTAGATTTCCCTCTTTTGAGTATGACATCTCAAAACTAGTTCAAGTCTAACGTAGTCGGACGAGAAATGCACCACCTAAAAACAGTAGTTGCGCTAAGGGGCATTGAGATTGAGTATATATATATATATATATATATATATATATATATATATATATATATATATATATATATATATATATATATATATATATATATATATATATATATATATATATATATATATATATATATATATATATATATATACGTGTGGGTGTGTGTGTGTGTTTACTGTGTACATATACAAGGAAGGGCAAATTTCTCAAAACAAGATTCACCGCTGCTTGCCTACACTTTTGACACCTATTATTAGAACTGTGCTTATAATACAAAACATCGTCATGAACTTGCTCGCTTGCAATGGCGTTACGCCATTAGAATATTTGGAAAGCAGCACAATTTAAGCTGTCGATACAAAATGAGAACTGGTTTACAACAAATTTACGCAGGTTAACAGCAGGGGTATTTATACAATTGGCACTTTTTGATATGTTTGAGTGTTGTTTTTAATAAGTGTAATATGTAATAAGCCTTTCGGAAAGCTATATTTATTATCTTCCACAAAACTGGCATGATAAAAAAGAGTCGTCACGAATGGATGCTGTGACAACGTTACTTACACTCTGGTTTCTCGTGAAGCAATTGAGCGCATATAGGCTCATATGAAGAACACTGTGCTCTGGATTTCGTAGAGACTGCTGACAAAATGAGCACATGATGTAATCATAGTTTTGATACTTCTCCTCTTTTTGCAGTTCACCAGTAGCTACCTATGATGTAACGCAGCTCTAAGCGCTGATTGAGTAAGGAGCTAGGCGGATCTGCGCCAATTTCGATTGACATTTTTTTTCTGGGTCAGCAGGCTCTAGAAATAGTGAATGTATCGACGCAATTTCACGTGCCTGCATTTTTACTCGTGCACCATGGCACGTAGCAGGTTAGTTCACTGATCTCTGCGCAGATCTCTGCGCACACCAACCAGGGACGCACGACAACCCCCGACTAAGAAAAAAAAAAGCTTTCGCATTTAACATACCGGCGAAGGCATAAGCGTATCTCATGCGACTCGCCTCCATCAATCAGCGTAAATTCTGCAGCTCTCTGCACGGCACCCTTAACACATCCAAGGCACGGAACGTGCTCAAAGCCATCCTGTACCCCAAAACGACCCAAAGAAGAGAGACAAAAGACCTTACAGTGGTTGCTATGCACCTACGCAAGCAGCTCACAAGAGCTCGTTGATGGCATCACGACGGAGTATGAGGCAGATACTGCTCCCCCAGAGCCAAGTACGACATCATACGCGGGAAAACCAAGTCCCCCAAAATGTACGAACCGATAACTGAAAACTGAATTAGAGGGGCCAATGAAGCTACCATCCGCATAACGCTGACAGGCACGAACCAACCACAAGGATCATAAAAATGAGCGACAAGTCCACCTCCACGTTTACGGCCTTGGTCAACTGACACTGGAAACAAGCTGCCGTGGCAGCAGTTTGGAAACACAGACGAATAATCTTGATCACCAAACCAAGCAGGAAACTATCAAACAAATAACTTCCGACCCAGTTTCCTTACATTCTACTTCAGCAATGCAAATGAGAAAATCATAAGCACAATATTACAGAAGCATTTGGAAGGTAATAAGCACCTGCTGGACACCCTGATTGATTTATGAGTGGGCCTTCTGTCGCAGGTGCTATTACTTCAATTGAGGATTCTGAGCAAGGAAGCGATTCTCAGCAATATTCCCTGTAACGACGAGCATGTCCTCTTAGCCATCGACAAAAAGGGCGCTTTCGACAACATCAGCCACAACATCAGCCGAGCAAGCCACATCAGCCAACAACAGCCGACGAAGCTTGGAGGTGCTCGTGAACACCAAATGTAGCGAAAGAAGGTAAGTACATTCAACAGTTACTTGTCAGTGCTTTACATGTACTTTACAAATGCTTTTCATTATAGCCATTCAGAGATTCCTTAGGCACCGCACGGTGGAGCTCAAGATTGAAGAGCTGCAGATTCCCGCATACCAAACCTCCAACAAGGGCACACCACAAAAGGTCGTGGTCTCACCCACGCTTTTCAGTATGCTCATAATGGGATTTTGTAGGAAAACTCCAAGTAGTAGAAGGCTTCTGCCACATCTTCTATGTGGACAAGACAATACTCTGGACCAGAACAGGATCCCTAGCTGAACAGAAAGAGAGTATGCCTGCGCCGGTCTACATATTTGATGCAGTTTGACAATAAAGCTCAGTTGGAAGTTAGCGCTCTGTCCTCTTGTGTCGGTCTGCTCGACCGTTTCTTCTTCCCCGTAATGCGCTATACTAGTTCAAGTACGACGAACCAACTCGCCAAATCTTCAACACTCGTGGAGTCTGCAAATTGTCGCTCATATCATCCAATAATTGTCAGGCAACGGTCACTACGATGCTCCCTAGAGAAATCTGAAAAACTTACGAGTATGGCAGAGCCGAAGGAACCACACAGTCCCCGCAGACCCATCGCTAAGACTTCTGGTATACCTCAATGAAAAACTCATGCCAGAGAAACCAATGATGAGGGTGTAGGGCATGTGGCTGCAGAGAAACCAAAGGGCCCATCCTTTCACTCTACGAAACACTGTCACGGCCATGTCACGCGTGATATCTATTGTAACACCGAAAATCAGAGACATAAAGAAAAAAAAAAACTCCCTCTAACTCATTCAAAGCGTGGTGGCGAGGATAATAATCATAATCATAAGCCTGTCTGCACTCACCACCGGACAACTATTTTAGCATTTCACCAATCAACCCTGTCTCGTGGTTGCTGCTGCTACGTAATACCCGCAATCTTATTAATCTCCTCTGCTTACCTAACTTCCTGTATACTTCTCGCACGTTTTGCTGCTCTTGGAATCCAGTCAGTTATCCTTAATGACCACTGGTTATCCTGCCTACAAGGTACGTGCTCTGCCCATCTGCATATCATATTGATTTAAACAGCCCTTAACACGCGTTTGTTCTCCGACGCACTCTTCTGCCTTCCAGTATTTAATTATTTATTTTTATTTTATTATCACCAAAACAGATACAATGGCGAAAAACGGGGAGACTGCAAAAAGCTGCAGTTATTGCAGCTTGACTAAGCACCGTCCACCCTACGTCAGCAATGACAGGGTGAAAACGAAATACAATAAAATGAAAAAAAAAACAAATATTAAAAAGCAGGAAACAATACAAGCTGAAGACAAAGTAAATGACAGGCGGAGGTATACAAACAAGAAGGAATATTTCATAAACACATGAGCACAGTAATTCGCAGAGTATGTATCATCGCTTTCGTACATAAGAAAGGTACACAATGAGGTTACACAAAAGAAATAGTAAGTCAAAAAATATATAAAGGTACACAATAAATGATGCAAAGCAATACAGAGTGACCTACGTAAACAATACAAATCTTCAAGAATAGTGTTTGCACATCGATATTGTTTAATGTGTCAATTTTTATGTCTTGCTGCTCGTATGAGTTCAATGTAGTAGGTAGCATGTGGCTAAGTCTTTGGGGGCCGTAATTGGTGCGAGATAACGGAATTTTCCACGGGGGTTTATATCAATGGAAGTAAATGGTTTGTGTATGTTCAAGATTTGCAAGTGTCAGGAATGCGTCGAGTTTTCCTCTGTTTGCGCTAATATAGGATTGTAACAACCTGAATTTGTATATGTCATTTGCCTTAACAATTTTATGTTTAACAAAGAGTTGTCCTGTGTGTTCAAGGTATGATATGTTTTCTATTGCCTTGATCGCTCTTTTCTAAAGTATTTTAGCCTATTTCAATTTGTTGACGTAGTGTTTGCCCATACTAAAGCGCAGTAGTTCAAGTGGGCATGGAAAAGAGCCTGATATAAGAGCCGCTTTACAGTAATGGGCAAAAGACGTCGACAACGATTTAGAGTGCCAAGCACGCGTCTTCACTTTAAAGTAATGTGGTCTGTATGCTCATTCCAGGACATATGTTCATTAAAAACTACTCCAAGCGTCTTAATGAATTTGGTCACTGCAATTTTGTAAAGGCCTAGGGTAACATATTTTGGTACATGCAGGGATATGCCGAGAGCTCGGAAAAGGACACATTTTGTTTTTGATTCATTTACCATTAAATTGTTCTTGGTAGACCATTCACGAAGCTTATAGCATGTCTTGGCCGCTCAAGCCTCGAGAGTACTGAAATTTTTTTCAGTAAAAAATAATGTGCACTCATCAGCATATATAATGAAGTTACAATTTTCACAAATTCTGACTATATCATTTATGTAGTATAAAAACAATACAGGCCCCAGGATACTGCCTTGTGGTACTCCGGTTTTAATTGGTTGTGTGCGCGATTTGAAGCCATTTATTTCAACATACTGAGACCGCGCACTCAGATATGACTGCATAAGTTTGAGTGGTATTCCCCTAAATCCATAGCATTCTAATTTATGTAGTAACAGTTCATGAAATACACGATCAAAGGCTTTACTAATGTCCAAGTACAATGCAAGTGTCAGAAGTCTTTTTTCGATATTGCAAAGTATGATTTCTTTTTGTGCTAATAAGGCACTTTCTGTTGAAAGTTTCTGTCTGAAACCATATTGGCATTCATTTATTAAATTGTGCTTCCTCGAGAAACTGTCAATTCTATCATTTATCATTTTTATGGGCATTTCGAGAAAACTGGTAGAATAGATATTGGGCGATAATTGCTTAAGTTGTTTTTATCTCCGGACTTAAATATTGCAGTAACTTTCGCTATGCATGATGGTTGGGAAAATACCCGTTGATAACACTAAGTTGTACATATGTGCTAGCACTTCCGCTATGAGGTCTAATACATACTTTATTGGTCGCATTTGTATGCCGCCAGGATCACAGCTCCGACTATTTTTTATTTTACCAAAAAAACGTAATTACTGCAGATGTGGAAGTCGGTTTAAGAAAAAGTGTGTTTGATAAGTGAGTAAAGTCAGATGTTGTTAGCACGCTCTGGCTGGCATTTTCTATTTTCACAAAGAAGTCATTAAATGTTTCAGCAAGGTCGATGCCATTTAATATCCTTCCATATATTTCAAGATTATCGATTTTTGTGGCAGGGGCTTCTCTGTTGAATACTTCATTTAACGTTTTCCACATGAATTTACGTTGCTCTGGACGTTCCAGGTGAAAAATACGACTGCAGTAGTCTCTTTTCACCCTTTGTTTTTCTTTATTCAATCGATTTCTGAGAGCCTTGTATTCAACCCATAGGTCCGCATTACGTGTTTTGACGAACTGCTGGTAAAGTTTATTTTTATGGTTTATCTGACGCTTAAGGTAGTTTGTTATCCAGGGCTTCCGCAATTTGCTCTACCTGTGATGTGCCTTTAGAGGAAATGATTCGAAGTAAAGTTCCTTGAATGTTGCAATGAAGTTGTTATATGCGTTGTTTGTATCTTCATCAGCCATTATATCATCACAATGTGTCTGCATGATTCGGCACCTAAAGTGCTCCAATGTATTTGGTGTTATTGAAAGGTACGTACATGCATTTTCCGGTTTTACATAAGCCAAATTTGTATGCATTTTTAAAAAAATTAATATAGGCAAGTGATCATTTATGTCAGAACTGATCACCCCGGAAATTGTTTCTTCTGCAGTAGAATTTGTAACAAACATGTCTAGCAATGACACGGTAGATTCAGTAATACGCGTAGGCATAGTAATGACATTTTTAAAAGAGTTGTACTCAAGCACGGATAAAAATTCAGTACTTGTGGCTGAGTTCTTCGAGACATCTATGTTGAAATCGCCACCTACGGTAAGCGTATAATCCATGACACTTGAATGTGACAAAAGACGATCAATAAATGTTAGGAAATCAGCTGTAGAACCACTAGGAGGGCAATAGAGAACAGCAAATACATTTGTTCTCTTCTTTAGACATAGTGATTTGTAGTTTTTTGTGATAACACTATATTCTTCGATTACTTCACAAGAATCAACTGTTGTTAGAATGGCAACGCCTCCCCCTCTACTCTTCATGCGATTTAAAAAGAAGTGATTGTACCCTGGTAGCATGAAATGTTCTGACTCATCAGTATACCACGTTTCTGTGAACATTAAAAGCACAAAGTTTGGGCCACACGATTCCAACAGCGAAGTGACATCATCCTTTTTTGGTTGCAGTGATCGGGCGTTCAAATGCATCACTTCGAACAGACTACGGGCATTTTTTCTAGATTTCAAAATATCTCTTAAAAGGGCAATAAAGAGCAAAACAATTTTTAGAGCATTATTAAAGAACGATTTCACAATCCAGAAACAGCACTCTTAGCTTGACACGACACTTACTAAGCGAGAAAACGCACAAAAATTAAATAAAAGTGAAGACGCCACCTTGAAAATTCCGCACCAAACAATGACGTCATAGATTTCGAAAGAATTTCCGACGTTCCACGTAGCATCTAATTAATCAAATGAAGTGAATTGCCATCTTCGGGTGTTATAGACCTAGCATACAAAATTTCAGAAAATTTTGTCAGCCAATAATATGGAAATGGCAAAATACATCTTAAAACTTTAGACCTCACCCGTGTTCATTTTGGGGATAAATTTTAAATTAAACTAGGACAATTATTTCTTCGCTAATATTGGACTTATGATAGCAAAAAAATATGGCATTAGAGCTCTCAGAGTGTAGTTCGTCAATATAATCCTCGTCATTCTTTCAGTTTAGTGTCCCTTTAAGGATATATCTTTCATTTTATTTTCCAGATTGCTCACTGCGTCGTCTACAGTTTAAAAAAACACTGACATCATATTTGCCCTTGTCTATGTTTTTGCGTCAACGAGCAGCTATTGACCCCCTAGTAGCAATTCACGACCTATATTGCAATTCAGGAACAATATAACTAACATTTTTATTGTTTTATATCACTAGTATCTAGCATGATTCAAAGCACGTGGCAATAGACGTCAGACTCTACCCAGGCAGCACTGCCAAAAATACCGCCATCACCGCCCCCATTGACGCACCGCGGCCATTAGTGAGTAGTGCAAAGTGAGCCGTGCGCAAGCGAACGTCCATAGGCCCTCCTCTTTCGTGGACCTTGAGGCACGGTTTTTTGAAAATCAAGGACCTGGCAAGCTTCTTACTTCAATCTAACTTCGCTTCAGAAAAGTAGGAAGCTCATCAAAAGGAACTGTTGGTACAATGCGAAAGATGTTTCAGTTAATTCAGCCTATTTCAACTGGCACGCAAACGAGCAAGTGCAAGCGAGCATTGCATGACATCGAGTTACAGGTAAGCACGCCGACGTCTTTTCTGTAATGCCTACATGCGTTAATTGGGCATACACATGATTCCAAAGTGATGAAGTGCATACACGAACAATCTATCTTACGATCAGTCATACGAAGTTCACTTTATTTGGCACAAATAGCCCTTGCAAATTTCGCCATTGCAGTTGCATTCTCCACCGATCTCTCGCTTCTTGTGCACTGAACTGTTTTATTACGGATGCTAGAATGTCCTGTTGACGATTGTCATTCATTTATATATACTGCAGACGGGGATGCATGCGTGTCCACATTCTGGGTGTACAATGGAATCCAAAACCGAGGCCTCCGAGATAGCTCCGGCAATCGCAGAGACCAACGGCAAGAAAAAAAAAACTTATTGTGGTCGCGATCATTTTGGGATTTGCCTGTATGACGTGCATGTTAGCATTTCGCAGATAAAGCCGGAACTTATAGCCTCGAAAGCCCTGGGGCGTAATGATTGCATGGTGCTTCAGGTCATCGGCAGTCGTGGCGTTATCGTGCGCGTCACCTGTCTACTGCTGCATGGTGCGCACCACGGTCAAAGGCTATGTTAAGCTTCATAATCAGAGTTACTACAATATTAAAGCTAATCAAAACAATATTGCCCCGCGATGGTGGTCTAATGGCTAAGGTACTCGGCTGCTGACCCGCCGGTCGCGGGATCGAATCCCGGCTGCGGCGGCTGCATTTCCGATGGAGGCGGAACTGTTGTAGGCCCGTGTACTCAGATTTGGGTGCACGTTAAAGAACACCAGGTGGTCAAAATTTCTGGAACCCTCCACTACGGCGTCTTTCATAATCATATATGGTGGTTTTGGGACGTTAAACCCCACAAATAAATCAATCAAAACAATAACAGGAGACCTACGATATCACACTTTCTCATGCGAACGGCTGTAGACAACGTGAGTGATTCGATTAACCATCACAACAGCCCATGTCCAGTGCTCTCGCCGTTTTGCATCGCGAAAGCTGCGTAAAACAGTAAAACTAAGTCCTTAACGTTCGTCGCAATTCACAACGCAACTGTAGCGTCGGCTGGGTTCTTTTTCGTAGAGCGCGGAGATGTTGCGTCTGCTCTTGTTTTCACCATCGTTCTGGCGATAGAACCAGCAAGCACTTCCGGGCGTTGAGGTGACACGCCGGGCTAGCGGAGGAAAATCCGTAGTTCTTTTTCTGAAAGTTTAATGCTCAAGCACACCTAATATTTAGCTCAATCGCTGTTTTTTACGATATTGTTGCATCTGGTTGCACAGCAAACTGTGCAATAAAGTCGGGATGTGCACTACTCGAAACTGTGTCGACAGGTTGCACTGCGTGTCCGCAAAACTCCAGAGTCGGACGTCTATCCTGGCATTTTTTGTGCTGGGAACACTACCACTGGCTCTACCTTGCGGTCACCTTCAGACCGCGCCACAGCTAACCACTTCTTCCCAGTAAAGAGTGACGCCAGGCCATGCTTCTGTGCAAACATTTCGTCTGTTAAGCCAACACATTCAGTCATGCCTTGTCACCGGCATTGCCGTCGTCACCGTAGAAAATGTCGACTAGGGTCGAATACGACAGTCCGGAGCTTGTAATTTCAGCCATTTGTGGCGCCGCGAATTATTTATGCTTTGATTGACCCTTGCAGAACAGCGATTCCGAAATGGACGCTATTTAAAGCAGCAATGAAGAGGAGCCCTAGAATGTTTCGGCCACGCTCGCTCGTGCGTCTAGATTAGCTATATTGGTTCGTGTGGCATGCATGGCATTCAGGTATACGCAGAGTAGTCAATGGAATTACGGTATAGGGGAAGCGCACCAGCGGAGAAATAGAATACGTTACCTTCTGCGAGGGTCGTCGTTGCGCCTTCAGATGGCCCCACCTATCCGACTTCTCATGGTGGCGGCGATAGTAACCCGGTACAACGCGTATGCAAAGAAGTGTACGGATGAACTAAAATTCACAATTAGCGATACCCATGAGTTACTTGTTCGCAATTATATCTGTCTTTACGCTACTCTACTTCTATTGCTTGTGGTCGTGTTGACGTGTAACGTACGCGTAATGAAAAGACACCCTCATTGTGCTTTTTGCGCGCTTCGAACCAGACTGCTGCAACTCACAACGGTTCCCCGGCGCCCTGACTGACGAGCACGCGTGGAATCATGTTTTTTTCTTTCGCTTATCTTTTATGAGTGGTATTCATCTTGGTAATTTAACGGAATTATTCGAAGCGGTGCGACGAGGATCACACTTGACGAGTGAGTGTGTTTCCAGGCTTCAGCGCCAGAATAAGAACACTCGGATTGTAGACGTAATCGCTACTAGCGTATCTTCCCTCAGGATGGTATTCGCGAGATGTATCACAACGAACACGTAGCACTAGCGTCGATGTCGCAGGGGCACTCCATTTTCCATTAAACTTTCGTACGCTGTCTGCCATCGAAATAACGTAACGTCCACGCGACGAACGCGATTCAAGTTTGGCCAAAAGGTCCTTCGCACACCGAGCAATCTAATGAAGGGCGCATCTTGATTTTTAATTTTTATGCCAGTGCTCCTTCAAGTTGAACCTTCTTCGCAAGCCTCCAACTTTCTAAGTTAAAGTAGCTGTAAGATGCAGCTGTTATATACCCACCTCTGGAGGAATAAGGGAAACTATTATTCATCATTTAAGAGTTTGCTGAATTTACTCCATCCCACTCCTGCTATAGTTGACTAGAGTATAAAGTTGGGCATGTTGGTAAGCCATAATTATTCGACGTAGCGCGTTAGAAACATAGGACAAGGGAAGGGACAGAAAAGAGCTCAATGACTGCTATAGTTGTTTCACTCTCGTGGTTTGGCTAGGTGGTTACTACCTTTCCTATGTAGACGCATTTCATTGCATTTCTTTACAACTTCCTGTCTGTAGCTAGCTATGGGAAAGTGCTCTGCTCTCCCGAGAATGCTGCACACTAGTTTCATTCATATTATAGTTCAGACCCGTTTCCTGCTTAGCTTGTGCAATTCAGTAATAATAATGTCAAATCACCCCCTGTGTGACTTGTCCATGCAATGTGATCAGCGGATTTCATGTTACTGATGTACTTTCTCTTAACCCTTATCCCCGACTTTTCCCGATCTAGGGCCCTGAAAACTACCTGTAAGCACGCGCTGAATAACATAGGGGAGATCGTCTCTCCCGCCCTTACAGTTTTCTATATTGAAATTATGTCCCTGTCATTATAGAGGACAATGATGACTTTAGATCCCCTATATATTTATGTATGCCTCATCAACGCACTCATTCGGCAATGCCTGCATCACTGCTGATATTCCCACTTAATCAAATACCTTGTTGTAGTTTATGATGGTTATATTTCGCCCATCTATGATGGTTGTATTTTGTGCATATCTCTATCATCTGATTGATAGTATGAATGTGCATGGTTCATACTTGAGTAGTCTGTACAAAATCTTGATTAATCGTTTGATTGACTGAGTTCTAATGTTGTCCTAATTATGACCAATTATTTTTGTAACTAATGTGTAAACAATCGACAGTAAGCTGATCACCCAGCCGTGTTAATCTAATGACTAAGGTAGTCGGCTGCTGACCCGCCGGTCGTGGGATTGAATCCCGGCTGCGGCGGCTGCATTTTCGATGCAGGCGAGAATGCTGTAGCCCATGCGCCCAAAATTGTGAGCACGTTGAAGAAATCCAGGTCGTCGAAATTTTCAGAGCCTTCCACTGCGGCATCTCTCATAATCATATGGTGATTTTGGGGCGTTAGACCACACATATGAGTCAACAGTAAGCTGATCTGCCTGTTTTTCTTACGTCCACTTTCTTTTGAACTAAGGGGATGTTAGCATTACTGCTGTTAGTAAGGATCACGTACAACCTCTCATGCTATCATCTCGCGCTATGGGAGCTGAAGCGGGCTGACACCACCTAATGACTGGCATTCAATAGTAATCTCCGCTTGCCGGTGAGTATGTGGCTACACCGAAGTATGCACATATGCCCGCGCAGCCTCCGCCTCGCTATCTTTCAGCTTGGCGTGACACGGTCTCATGCTGAATCGCCTTCCGATAAGTCGCTGCTGCTACTAAGCAAATAAAGGGTAGGTAAGTTTTCATGATGGAATTCGCCTTTCCGCCGACCAGACTCTCCCGCAGGTCTATCCACTCAAAATTTGCTGGCCACAGGGCTTCACAACACCGTCAGCGAACTTGCCAAACGCCTCCGCGTCTCACAGCAACAGAGGCTTGAGCATACTCGACGGGCTGGCAGATCCTATAAACCTGGGGATTCCGTGTTCTACAACCACCACACTGAGATCCTGCGAGATGACAAACCTTGTCACATCCGAGACATGTATAGCGTTGCTCCGTTTCCACGCAACATGGGCTCCATTCTACATTTTTCGCAGAAGGACAGCAAGGCTACTAAAATAAATAAAACATACCAATTTCAAAACTACAGCCAATTTCACAGACCCCACCATGTTTGGGGCGACTACAAAGAGCGCAGTGACCACGTCACTTCCAGTGCATCGATTCACCCCTAAAAAGACCATACAAACCGTAGAGCTAGCCATTGCACAAGCCATTCATGACGTCCAGCATATATATAGGTCACTGATGATACTGACAGACTCCCAGCAGACCTGCAGGGACTTGCTACATGGCAGAATTGGTGTGCCTGACGCATACGTTCTTGCTCGAGTACCAAGGTAAGATGAGGATGACTACAGCATCAAGACCAGGATATGGACACTAGGACACGCTGGCATCATGGGTCACCGGCACGTCGACAGAGCAGCTCACGGCTTTGTACAAAAGCCAGCGCTCCTTTCGTTGGCTGCAGATGACCTGGAATGAATCGACGTCCAGTATGCCAGAACAATGAATTACCAGAGAGGGGGTCACTTGTAGTATCGCCCACCTCATCAACAGCTTACGATGAAGGAGGTCTCTGCCTGGCGTAGACTCCAGGCAGTCACCTACAAAAACCTACTCACATAACATAACGTGCACCCAACAACGTACAGGGACAAGTGTCCATGCTATGGGGCTACATGAAACCTACACCACATTATGCGAGAGTGGGAGCTACACAACCTAGAACACCCCAACATGAACAGCATTAAAAAGCGATAGGAGTCACTGGTTTCAAGCTCGGTCCTACGGGCCAGCGAAGTGGCCTAAAGGCTAGGTCTTTTAGAACCAACGTTGGAGCGGCCCTCTCCCGGTCAAAATCTGGCGTGACCCATTGAATATCAATAAAATTATTCCGTCCATCTATTGCCCATCATCGGTGTGAGTTAGGCGCTTGAGTTAGCTCAACACTGCTCACTATATTGTAGGGAAGACGAATTCACAGCAATACGCAGTTATTTTTTGATTTTGTATTTTTCAGCGGCTTTAGTTGGAAATTCAAGGTTATAACGAGGAGCCGCTTATATGACGAAAATTTGGTATTGATTCAAACTTTGTGTGTGCAGCTGAGGGTACTCGTCGGGTGCCCGAAGCCTCTAGTATGCTCTGGCCTTAATATCGCCCCTATTTTTAATTATAATACTCAGCGGGCTTCATAGGGTGCTGTGTATGGCATTGATGTAAGGCTTCCTTTGCCGCCGTTCGAGTGTATTCATCATCGCCGGGTTTTCGGAAAATGGCAGTTTCCTTTTTTTATGCATCCATCGCGTTAACAAAACGAGCATAGAAGCGTATGGTGACACCGCAAGCCGGGCGGGCGGCAACGACGAGTAATCATGCGGGAAATTTAGTGATGACCAGCGGCAGTTTCTACTGCCTCCATGCGGTGCTCTCCTAATCACAGCACACGCGCTCCCAAATGCGCATGAGAAGTGCCCTTCCATGTAAAAAAGTAAAAAAAAATTGTGATGACGTTGAGCGGCACCCCATGTTTGATAGATGGGATAATTAGATTAACCCGATTTCGATAGAGTCCAGCCATACTATGCTTGTTCGTTTGCAAGTCCTTATGTTAATGTTTTTTTCATTTTTTTCTACACCTTCACAGCACATTTTCTCCACTCTAGCCCTTTTATCAATTTATATTGCGCATTACACGTGTTTGTCTAATTATTTTCTAACGTTTCTTGACGCATCTTGTTTCGAGTAATTTCAACTTTGTAGCCTTTTACATACACCGGTATATTTAGTCTTCACTTGTTACGTCACTTCCCATGCCTACTTGCAAGAATCGAATCTCTTCCTGCTCATGTGCAAAATCTCATTGTTGCACAATATTTCTGATCCACTGGGGGGCTCATTAGTGTGAAACTTATTGATTCATATGTGGGTTTAACGTCCCAAGACCATCAGGTGATTATGAGAGACGCCGTAGTGTAGGGCTCCGGAAATATCATTGGTGCGATGTTCAAACGGTAATGCAACTGCGCTGGAGAGGGAACGCATATAAGAGAAGTAGACAGCACGTGTGCAGTACTGCGCCCGCGCTGCCTACTTCCTGTACTTCAATCCCATTTCCTGTGTTTCTTGTGCGAATTTCACTGCAAAATTCGAATTTTTGCGCCACTTTATTTTTGTAGTATATTTGCGGAAATTTATTTTTGTAGTCAGGTAGTAACCCCTTCTCACAAGTGCTTATGTTTATTTCTGGTTACCTGATATATGAAACACAAACTAGATAGAAAATTGGAAGATCCCACGTACAGTGGGAATCGATGATATACGAAGCTCGAAAGAGGAAGGATGATATGTTACTTTAAAATTAGCGCAACATTACGAGGCAGATGTAAATTATGCCATACATGACTCTCAAGTCATGATTATCATGTTTGGACGTGCACTTTGCCTTCGTCGTCTATTCACGTCATGTGATACCAAATTTGGTATGCGCGAAGCTAGCAAAATGGCAGCGAGCGCATCATGAGCGTGACATGTAGTCATTTTCTTACATGGCACGCATATCATGATTATCATGTTTGAACGTGTCAATTACCTTCGTAGTCCATTCGCATTACGTAATACCCAATTTGGTGTATGTGAAACCAGTGACACGAATGTGAGCGCACCAAAAGCTTGGCGTGTAGGTACTTACATTGAATGCATGGCATAATTTCGACGTTATGGTCTGTCACTTATGTTCGCTATGCAGTAATGTCATACCATACTAGTTTTGCAATATGTCATGTGAACAAAACTACCGCCAGGGCAGCAAGACTAAGAAATGTAAATCATGACATTCACAACATAAATGCCAAGATATTCATATTATGACTAGTCACTTATGTTTGTCGGACAGTCATGTTATGCCATACCAATTTTGGTATCGACACCATTGTCTAAACGGCCAGGAAAGCTGAAAGTCGTAGGCTGATAGATAGATAGATAGATAGATATATAGATAGATAGATAAATAGATAGACAGATAGATAGATAGATAGATAGATAGATAGATAGATAGATAGATAGATAGATAGATAGATAGATAGATAGATAGTCACTGAAGTTCGCTAAAAAATGTTTCACATTTTATAATTACGCACATGCTGCCAGTTGGAAAACCACGCATATAAGTCCAGGTAAACGTCGGCCTCCTATATTAGTCGAAGTTCGGTGGGCCCCATTAACCCGGAATTTTCAGCATTGACAAGGCAACGGAGATCAGTAGGAGGACACACACACACACACACACACACACACACACACACACACACACACACACACACACACACACACACACACACACACACACACACACACATATATATATATATATATTTTCCTGGTTCAGCGTGTTGTTGGTTCTAGCCCAGTCCTACGCTCACGGCGCGGCCACTGTTTCTGCTGCTCCGCCCAGGTGAACAGAGAAAGCGACAAAAGCAGAAAAAGCAGAAAAACTCGGCATTCTCCCGCGGCAGCGCGCCGCAGTCGAGGTAGTAGATCGCCACGTGATTCAGACGTCAGGCGCGAGCTCCTCCCTCGGGTGAAAACTCGAGAGTTCAGCGTGCGCGCCAGAGTAGTTCGCGCCGACTCCGAGTGAACGCGGGCGCCGCACGAAGGGGACGGCGGGCCCCCCCTCCCCCTGCTTGCCCGGTCTCGGACATCGGCGGTTGCGGCTGAGACTCCGCGCTTGGGGTCCCTAAATTTAGGCGCGCCGGGCCATGCTCTCGATGCGAGTCGTCGCGGCTGCCTGCTCGCCGCTTCGGGACAGGGTACATGCGTCCACGTGAAGTTGCGCCTAGCGACAACGCGCCTCGCAAGCCCCTCCCGACATTGTCGTCTAGTCAACCAGTTCCTCGCAGCGCTGGACGAGTGACCAGGCAAGCGAACTGCGGCGACAACTGTGAACCAAGAGTGCTTAAACATTTGGCAGAACAAGTGGGCGCAACGACGGGCTACAGAGAATAGTCATCGACGAGTGTCCACCTGTTATTACCTACAGTTGCATTTCAACATTGTTTAGTTTGGATTTGCCAGCCCAATATCTGTGTTGAACGTTGGAGTGCTAAACTGCATGCGCCGAACTTTTAATAAGAACAAAGTTAGAGCCTACGAGAAGAATGATTAACTGCGTTACGATTTGAACGTACTACGTTCGATAGGAACACGAGGTGGCCCCTACCATACATTGCCAACATGCTGGATATCATACGTAGCCTGAAATCGCTCCTGAAGACAAGCCGCGTGCATATTGATAACGAAGTATTTCGCCTACACTACACGGCCACGGTCATTATGCTGCTCGCTTTCTGCATCGTCGTCACCACCAAGCAGTTTGTCGGAGACCCCATTGACTGCTCCAAGTCCACAGACGTGCCCCAGAGCGTCATTAATACCTACTGTTGGATTCATGCTACCTACAGTGTGACGAGTCTTATGCGCCATGACTTAGACACAATAGTGTACCCTGGTGTTGGACCAGGCAGCTCTAGTAACGTGCTCAGCGGTACGAAAGATCACAAGTATCATCGGTACTATCAGTGGGTCTGCTTCATGCTGTTCTTCCAGGCCACAATGTTCTACCTTCCGCGATGGCTGTGGAAATTCTGGGAAGGTGGGAAAATTCAAGCGCTCATGATGGATTTGGACGTCGGGATGTGTGGCGAAGCGGAAAAGAAGCAGAAGAAGAAGCTCCTGGTCGACTACCTGGTGTCCAGCCTGAAGCAGCACGACTGGTACGCGGCGCGGTACTTCTTCTGCGAGCTGCTCGCGCTCGTCAACGTGGTGGGCCAGATGTTTCTGATGGACCGCTTCTTTGACGGCGAGTTCCTCACCTACGGGCTGGACGTGATCCGCTTCCTGGACCAGGACGACGAGGAACGGGTGGACCCTATGATCCGAGTATTTCCGCGAGTCACAAAGTGCCAGTTTTTCAAGTTTGGCCAGTCTGGGAACCGGGAGACGCACGACGCTATTTGCATATTACCACTAAACATTGTGAACGAAAAGATCTACATATTCCTCTGGTTTTGGTTCATCCTGCTCGCGGCAGTCACTGGCATGGTTGTGTTGTTCCGCGTTATCATCACTGCCTGCCCACCAGTGCGCGTGTACCTGCTGAACCTACGCTTCCGCATCGTGCACCTGGACCACCTGCATACCATAGTGCGCCGGAGCTCCCTCGGAGACTGGTTCCTCATTTATATGCTTGGTCAGAACGTTGACTCCATCATTTTTAAGGAGGTGATTTCTGAGATGGCCAAGCGCATGACCACCGAGCCCAAGGAGTCGTCCGCATGACGACGCGAGTCCCGGCCGCCGCCGCTCGGCCGACACCCTTTCCACGCAGTGCCTCCGCCGCCGCACGAAGACGTCTGACGCAACCCGGATTACAGCGTGTTACCGTGGCGTAGTGTCATCAGGACGGCGGGGTCTTACCTTAGCCCGGAGGAGCAGCATGTGCTGCCTTTGTTCACTACATGTTCTTCTCTCTTTTAGTGCGCGGCCGAAAAACTAAGCTCTACGGCTCGTCACATCTACGGTAGTCAAGTGGTGAAGCAGCCAAAGGTATAGTCTTGCGCACTATACGGGACTGAAATCACCGGTACAACCCGAAAATCCTTGCCTTAAATTGTTATACACCGTGCATTGTTGATAGTGCAAATCCAGTTACGTTCTTGCACTGTTGTAATGTTTGGTGCACGGTATCATTTTGGTAAATGTTTCGTTTTGCTTGGGACTGGTTGCACCAACACAGCTTGCCATTCCTACGGCTCGTGAGCAATTACTGTAATAATGAAAAGAGGACCATAACTCATTCAGGTAAACAGACCATGTGCTCGACACTTCACAATCGTAATTACTGCATAGCCCATTATTCTTGTTTCGTTCAGCGTGGCGTTGGTGCAGCTAGTTCTGTTTTAGGTATTTGTGGATGTTCTCTTGAAACGTAACCACAGAAGCTGGAACATGCTACTGTGATTAGGGTTCAAGAACAAGTATTTTACTTGTTTGTGCCTGTTTAGCGGGCAGAGTCTAAGAGTGACACATATCCTTTACCTTTGAGTCCTCCAGAGATCTCGAAGACTACAAATATTTGCTCTTGTCCACTTCCTAGCGGCAAGTTGGGCGCTCAATAATGGAGAACGCTGTATCACTTGCGACGCGCACGTTTAGCCCTGGTGTTTGTCATAAGCTCTCTTCTTCTATTTTACTGTGCTTAACCATTTGAACGAATATTTAGGACGCACTCGCTAAGCCAACTTGTCTTCCTGAAGATTCACAGTATGCCAGCAAAAAATAAATAGTTTTTCTAACTTTTAGATCTTTACAATGAAATAAAATGTTACCAGATTCATCTTTTTAGCCTTGTGTGCGAGTCATTCCGGCTCGGCACCCGTATTATGCCAGATTCCGCCAGACCGAAAGTGGTGCCGCAGCCACAAAAAGCCTGCTTAGTTGCTAGAAATGGCCACGATCACGATTTATGCGATAATCTCGACAGTTACTTGTCTTCGATTAGAAAATTATGTTCCATTTTTCTAGTAAGAGGTCATCTCCACCCCACTTATTCGCATGTTTCGGCTATTTCCATAACTTTACACGGGAGACTGCTACGTCGTCGAAAGTTGGAGAAACCATTGTCGCCCCAGAATCCAGCTTAAGGCATGTTATTGCATTCGCTCTCTTTGTTCAGTGATGGATGTCATATGAAACCCTCGAGTTCAGTGTTATATGTGTTTACTATACCTGAAAATGAAACGCTGGATTCCACCCACGAAAGAAAAAGAGACCGGAAAAAGAAAAAGGAATTATATAGGATAACATCTCTCGATCGTCTACTAGATGAAATTTGTTTATGGGAAGTAAAAGGAGATCCCTCAAATTTTTCTGGAACATTCTGTCGCTAATGTTTTGCTATTTCAGTTCTTGGTAGGTTGTAATCTTTGTTTTACAATTTGGAATTGTGCAGTCAAATGACAGTGCTTACAGCGTTAAAGATGGAGAAAAGAGCAGTCTGTGATTTGACCATGTTTTTGCTTTGCAGTTCAGTCAACATTCTTCACTGATGGCTTTAGTCCCCGCAGCAAATCTCAAAAAATTGAATAGGAAGAGGGCCACAAGCTAAATTACCTAAATAAAATGAGAGTATATGTTTAACGTGGCTTAAGACGTTATTGCTCAGACTACAAACGAATTGATCCTTCATTTCACCCACTATTGCAAATATATTCGTTTGCAGCAACCATGTTCCACATTTCTTAACGCGAGCAACACAAGTATGTAGTAATCTCTCCGAACGTCGACCTTCTCCTCGATAATCACATTGACTCGAAGAATACATAAAGCAAGTAACCCATTCCATATAAAACACGCGGGATAAGACAGCGACATCCGTGAAGATTTGCTGCGCGTTGGCGAAGCACGAATAGAATAGAAATGATTAGAGAATGTGCTCCAGTCATCGTTATCTCGACTAAGATGGTGTGGCGCACTAATGCACTGTTCCCTGGGCAACAAATGGGAGGTAATGCTTCTTGCGATGGCTTCAGCTATTCGTTAAGGTACATTTTGTTTCTCCAGACAATTCGTGCCATCTTTCGATTATGATGCTGTGGGGCTTGTGCATCCCTGGAAAATATTGCACATTTTTCGAAACATTTGCATGTTTAACGCCTTCGGCCTCAGGTACAGGTGCACAAGTACATATGCCTTGAGGATGAGGTTTTGTAAATGCTCATTCCCAGCTCAACACTGTTCTAATATGTTAGAGAACACTGCCAATCTGTAGAGAAGGCTTCGGGGAAAATGTGCGCCTAATATTGCACTGCACTCAACCGAAGAGTACTTCGTCCAAAATGTAGCCAAATATTGCGAGAGCTTCCGCCATTAAACAACGCTCTTTTTTCTACCCCGCCCTTCTCGTAGAATGTCGGCTGCCTATTTAGTTGATTTCCTTTTTAAAATTTCTTGTACAATCGTGTGAGACATACCACGCGTGTCTTTTTTAAATACTGCCAGCGTAGTCACTTGTCTAGTACTAATAGCGCTGCGGGAATACTGGCTGATGCACATCGTCACCTCCAAAACCAACGGTCCACTCATTGGTGCATGCTTGCTGTATTTGGCACACCTGTCAAGCTAAGGGCTTCGGCTGAGTTCGCTTTGTGTTTCTCTGAACAAAACCTTTTCAAAGTACGCAATTTGGTGTTAACAGCTATCTGTTAGTCAAGTTGAGGTGGGAGGGCAAATCCGGTGTTCACTAAGTGCCCGCGTAGCTCGGCCAGACATTAGCGTGATAGTTGCGCATCACTTCAGTTGTCCGGTGTAGGTTTAGTGAACTATAATGCACGTCACCTCGGTGTGCCACGACGTGAAAGTTCCACGCTTCGTCTAAATCAGAATTGTTGTCGAGAAGTGTAAAGAAAATAAAAAAGAACATGACAGGCACCACCAGTGATGATATTCTGATGGCGCTCAGTCTGAGTTGTTCCATCTTCAGATATGTGTAGAAAGATAACCAAAAACGACCTCATACGTATCTATCGTCATCATACCTTCGCTTAAACAGTTAATATATGCTTCACAATCAATTTTTAAGACGTGCAAGAAATTCGCAGTACTAAGTCCAGTCGTTGGTAAGGCCATCAATTGTACGTGGAATATGCGGAGGAGGGAAATAGCTTATGGATGAGAGGCTGAACAAAACGAAAGCGTTTCGAGCACAGTTCAGAAGAATCACGTTCCCTCCATAGAAATTAGTAACACCTTAGTGAGTGTCGGCAGCCGCTATTCCAATCGAGTTCCGCTTATTTATCGCCGTGAAACGCGCTATATAGATCGACATTTTGATCGTTGGCAACGTGTACATCAAACTGACGAGACGCCGTTGGTTGGCTTGTCGCGTGTACAGTGACACCTGGACCTGCTTTTTAAAACAAGAAACTGAAAGGGTCTGCAACGAAACGTGGTGGTTAGTGCGGAAAAAGGAAGCTTATTGCTGCCATCAAGCATGGTTTTCTCTTGAGCTTGGAAACAGGTTCGCTAGTGGGATGTGTTCCAATCCTACGTGTCTGGTTCTCTTAACGTGTTTTTTTTTTCCGCGGATCTCGATGTCTGAGATAATTGCCTCTGATTTCACTAACAATTTACAGGTCTAAAAAAGTTTGTACCTGCGTTTTGTGAGACACTCAAATGTAATGGCGAGGTCATAATATGATTACTCAAAAACACGTTGAAGGCCCCCATTTACCTACGTATCTAGGCAATTGAGAAATGCAGCGTGGACATTTCTCACATGTTTCGCTTCCTGGTGATCTGGATTATTTCTGAGCACATATTGATATGATAGCGGAACATCGTAAGACAGTTTTATAGTTATTACAAATTATTTCGCGATGTTTCGACGCAGTTTGTCATCATTGCCATGGACTGTTAAGCGGCAAAGTACAGAGTGTAGAGAACCATCGTGCCGAGTTTGAACGAATAATCTATAATCTCAAACGTCTATGACATCAAGAGATATATCCATGCTGCTGATAATTGGCATGTTATTTTTAGGGCAGCGTGTTATTCGAGCTTACTCTTTTTGGAGGTAGTTTATTGGTTATTGAAGTTTCTATAGTAAATCTTTGATTCTCCGGTATTCGCTGTTTATTACTGCAATATATGGTGTTGAAATGTCTTCTTATTCATTTTATTTTAATGAAAATGCGTGTTATTGTTTCTGATAATCCTGTTTTTCTATCTTTTCATTTTTTCTCACTTGTTCATATACGCTTGTAATAGGGCTGTGAATGTGCACTGCTCTAAACTCGCCGAATTGTACTTTCGGGTGGAGCAGTAGCGTCAAGATGCTTCTCAGCTTTTTCTCCGAGCCTCTCTCATACTCTGGATAAAAAATAAAGAACCTATTATTGTTATCAGTCTCAATGCTCCGAAATCTTGGATGAAATGATACTTGAACTTGAAAAATTGTGAACACCCTAAGTGTACATATACGCCAGGGAGGTTCGCATGCGCAAGCACATGTGCAGGAGGTGGGAGGTCAAAAAGTTTCCAGGCCCATATCCCATGTATTTATATGGCAGCGTGGTTTGGGAACTTTGAACCCCCTCCCCACTGTATACAAGCACCACTACATGGATACAAACACCCACGCTTGTTAGCATTACAGCCGAAATCTTGTTGTTACAGATGCAAGCATACTTTACGACGTTCCTGCCGCTGATGACCTGACGCTTCTTAGACGTGAGAATTGTCAGCTTGTAAAATGCCATTTAAACATTGAAAATGCCCTTTTATTTTTAAAGCTTATCGGATAAATTTGAATTTTCGTAAATTTTGCCGGCTAGTGTTGTCGTTTTATCTTCTATTTATCTGAAAACATGGAGCCCTCAGCATGTCACTCCGAGTGGCAGCGAGGTAATTTGTGTACGCCTTAGAAGACAACGAGAGACGTAGTATGGATTCAGAAAGGATTGAGCTCTGCAACCTCCTCCATCGATTGAAGAATTCGAAATTATAGCTGTAGTGTATTTGTGTAAGCGTGGTATTCTGCTGGGCATGGTTCGATTCGGTGCATGGAACATGAGTGGTTTATTTCAACATGCGCATCCGTGTGAGCGACTAGCTGTCAGCTTCGCTCCAGTACCATAAAGAAAGCGTGCGTTTTCGCGTTCTCTATCTGCATTCGTGACGAGGAAGCGATTTGTGTCAATGGTCAGGCCGGAGCAACTTCCTGAGGTGAAAATCAGGCACACCTATTTTTTTAGGCTCTATAGGACAAAGAATGTTTCCTCCATTCGGCGGTTGCGAAAGTGTCCTAGCCAAAAAAAAAAAACATCGTGAATTATTGCGAAACAATTGAACGCTCAAGCGTGTTTATACGTTACCCACATCGATATAACGAAAGTCCAGGTTTTTTTTTTTCAGTTTTGTTGAAGCCATCGTATGTCCAGTGACATACTTATTTTCGCCTAGGAAACCTATGGAGGTAGGTTTACTTATTATTACTGGGTGTGTGGCTCATCCAACATTCAAAAATAAGCAATGTCTATAGCGTCCCGCAGAGATGTTGAAAAAGCCAGAATTGTACTTCCACTGGCCTATTCTTCTTACGCCCACGTTCACCAAGAATGCGAAGATGCAATAAGATACGTCCAGTTTTCACTCTATTCACGAGGTAAAATGTTTTGGCGTAAAAGAGAGCAATGAGAAGGATTCTATGCTACTTCTTTTCCCATCTTGGAAACAACAGATCCTGTAAACAAAGAGCACACAGAAGATGACAGGATATTATGAATGAATGCTTTTGATTATTACGCCTTTGTTCATTTCCCTTTGTGACTGGAAATAGACAGCTATTAAAAAGATTCCTCCAAGTTTATAATGATAGCAGCTTACTTCTCGTAATACGCATGCGCTGTTCATTGAAAAAATATCCTACGAATGTTTGCTGAGTTGTAGAATAACTTTGCAATGTTATAACGAGCATCTTCCATGAAATGTAGTTCCCTAATACGCAGGTTTTAAGAAGTGCCTAGCATTACATCCAGAAGTATCAATGCTTTAGTTTGAATCGTGTGATTGTTTTCGAGTATTGTTTTAACATTGTAATTGCTGCTCTAAATGAGCCGTAATATTTTAAAAAGAAAAACATTGTTGGTGTTTGTGCTACTGACACTTGTGACTCTTGCCGTCGTGATACGAGCAAGAATGCTTGAACTTTACCTTCAAGAGTAGAACGCGCTAGCGCAACTAAGCCCCATTAGCACCGCCTTCTCATCCGCTTAAAGTACTGCCATGGCTTAGTGGTAAAGTACCTGTTTGGAACGCAGAAAGCATGCGCTCGATTGCCACTCAAACAACAGATATTGGCATTAATCTACACTTTTTGCTTGAGAACAATGCCGATTTTTCCGCTGATAACAAAGGACTGATTGATTGATATGTGGGGTTTAACGTCCCAAAACCACTATATGATTATGAGAGACGCCGTAGTGGAGGGCTCCGGAAATTTAGACCACCTGGGGTTCTTTAACGTGCACCCAAATCTGAGCACACGGCCCTACAACATTTCCGCCTCCATCGGAAATGCAGCCGCCGCAGCCGGGATACGAACCCGCGACCTGCGGGTCAGCAGCCGAGTACCTTAGCCACTAGACCACCGCGGCGGGGCCTGATAACAAAGGACATTGACACCAACCGTGACAGTGTAATTTTTGAGACACCGGCTCCTTAACACCCTCGCGTTAAGACACAGAGAGCACCGAAGGCGCACCACGAAGCCGAAACGGAAATTCTTGACCTCCTTGTAGGATGGATGGATGGATGTATCCGGCTGTGCCCTTTAGATTGGGTGGTGGCTCAGGCCACCTAGCTATAAAGTTAAGTATTATCATTACATGTTTAAGGATTGAATTTTACTCGTGCCCTGATTGTAGGCACCAATCAGTTAGCCTCCTCCTGGTTACTTCTACCCGGCCCCGCCGCGGTGGTTTAGTGGCTAACGTACTCGGCTGCTGACCCGCAGGTCACGGGATGGAATCCCGGCTGCAGCGGCTGCATTTCCGATGGAGGCGGAAATGTTGTAGGCCCGTGTGCTCAGACTTCGGTGCACGTTGAAGAACACCAGGTGGTAGAAATTTCCGGAGCCCTCCACTACGGCGTCTCTCATAATCATATGGTGGTTTTTGGACGTTAAACCCCACATATCTATCAATCAGTCAATCAATCAATTATTCCTACCCGTTTAAAGTCTATTTTGCCTTCATTGTCCCTAAATATCAGAGCTTTGAAAAATTCAACGCCATTATCTTAGACTATAGGGAGGAGCTCTCTACAAAACATTATCAAATGTTCAGCCATTTTCTCCTCCTCTCCACACGCTACGTGTTTGGCTCGGTACGTATTGGTGTAACAATACTCCCGTTCTGGCCTCAAACAGCAGAAAACTACCCCGAGAATGATCGTAGGTCTTTACCTTTCCAATTTCCTGCTTGAAAGTTTGGTAGGACTCCAGTGATGATTTCGTAAGCATTCCAATCTTACACATGTCCCTCTCTGTTTCCTTCACCTTCTTCTTAAGTGATGTTTCTTTTTGGCTTGGTATTGAGTAGTTGTCAAATACTTGATTCACAATTTTCGAGTTCGCTTCTTCCATTTAGTATGAACATTTTTTATGTACAAATAGCTGATAACTTTCCTAGCCCAACGCTCCTCTCCATTTTTCTTAATCGCTCCTCAAGCTCTATCATGCTGCTAGCTTCCCTGCACTCATTAGATGTCCATTCCTTGTCACGCTGTACCCCCTGATTTGGGGTATTCTTGTGTGCTCCCAAAGCAAGCCTACCTATGCCACGTTGTTTAATTTCGAACCTTGCTTGAACCTCTGATTTCATGCACAAGACCGCATTACCGAACGCCAAACCCGGGACCACGAAACCTTTCCAAATCCCTCTCACAACGTCATGCCTATTGTAGTTCCACAGTGCCCTATATTTTTGTTACAGCTGCATTCCTGGCACCCTTAGTCATTACGTGTCTTTCGTGCTCCCTTAGCTACTCAGCCCCGTTATTTATTCATACGCCCAAATATATATATTTATCCACTATTTTATAGCGTATAACTTCCTTTATCGCATGCTCACTGCCTTTTGTATCATTAGAAATCATGATTGCCGAATTTTCCCTGCTGAACTGCAAATTTAACCCATCTCCCTCATTACCACAGATGTCTATCAATCAGATTGGTTACTTGGGCTGGTTGGTATTGTATTTTTTGAAAGAAATATACTTTTTTCGTGCGCAGGGGACGTTTCAGAAGGAAAAAAGATCAGAGAGGTCTCTTCCGTCCGAAGCGTTCCCTGCGTACTGCGAAAGAATATTTCTTTCAAAAGATGTCTATCAATCTCTGCAAATCTTCCTTGTTGTCGGCTACTGATACTATATTATCTGCCTACATCAATGCTGGTAATGACTATTCAATGTGTTTCCTTGCTTGGCAAAAGAGAGGCTGAAGCCGAGTCGACTCTCCTCTAATATGGATTCTAGTCCCTACATATACTGCATTAATAACAAAGATGACAAGGAACATCTCTGTCGAAGCCCGCGTTGTATTTCTATAGGTTTAGATACCTGTTCTTTCCAATTTTTAACTAACTTGTTACTTTTATAGATATCCTTTAGAAAATTAGTTTTATGTATTGCACTTCTTTCGTCATTGTAAGCCGTCCCAGTTAGGTTTTACCTTTCGCCTACACATTTAACTCTGCGCCACGTACAGTGGTCAGCAGTCGGGTTTATAGACCTATTCTATGTAGCTGAACAGTGGTAGGAGCCGCCGACATACTGAGTTCATAACCGAAGATATCTTTGGTACAAAGTGAAGGAAGATAAATAACATAAACGAACAGGATGGACTTGTAAAAAATTTCTGCATGACGCTATAGACTTTGCATATTCTTGAATCTTTGATGAGCCACACGCCCATTAACAATAGTCAGAGCTATTTTCAAAAGCTTTTTCTGCCATTTTATGTTCCATATTCTGTTTATATTTGCGCCAAAAATATCGTCAGTTATGAACCAGTACCAACTAGATCAAACCAGAATTCTGCTAGGACGTACTCAGGGGCTCTTAGCGAAGTTCCGGTGTGTGAGTCCAGCCCAGCCCAAAGCCCTCCACCTCCTTCTGTGATCAGGTGACAACTGACACAGCAGCTGCAAAGCTGCCTCCGAGCTCAGCACGTCGGGGAGAAGCGCGATACCGCGTGAACATGCGGAGGCTCCTCCCTGACGCGCTGTGCTCAGAAGCAGCTTTGGAGCTGCTGTCAGCGTCAGAATGTCGACGACACCTACGACTATTCACAAACATAAAATAGGTCTATAAAACTACGGAGCGTCATGCTCAGAACAGCACGAGTGCCATCCACAGTTTGAAACGCTCAATGTATAAGCATGCGGGGCGCCAATGACGTGCCTGCCTTCCAGCGTCAGTCCTTGTTCATCGCCGCGTCCACTACAACTGCTTTGGCTGTCGGAAGTGTACCGATGGTCCCGCTGCAGCCTTCGAGTTTAGGACCCTCGTCCGTATATTTTTCTGTCATAATATTTTTTTATGTAAGAATAAATAATGACTTGACTTAAAGCTGCATAGCGTTAGAGTTATATGCTGCCGTTAGGTAACGTCGTTATATGCTGCCTTTAGGTAGCAAAAACACAGAAATATTATTTCGACACAAGGATCTGCTAACATGTGAGATAGTGGAATCTTACCACATCCGAAAGAGGAGGCATTACTGTGTTAGCCAAGCTACGATTGTGCTGCATGATAAAGAGTACGCGTATCTCGACAGATAGTATTTATAAAATAGAACAAATGATACATAATATGCACAATTTTTGTAATCCTAACAAGAGTGGTTTCTGTTGCACCCTGTTCTTATGCACATGCACGAAAGACCACGTATCCGCTTTAAATACCTTTTTTCTGAATAATGAACATTCACTAGTGAGAGGAAGTGCTGTCCTTGTCAGCCTCTTCTGTCCATTCGCTTTTTAGTGCGCTTGAAGAAAGTTTTCAATTTTGAACGTAATCCAACTGACCCAACTTGCCCTCTTGGAGCGTAGATTTCTTTGGTGCACTCAGCAGGACGTTTATTTTGCATGCTGCATCATATGTTGCAGAGATCACTTCTTTCGAGCAATGCTTCGCGCACACATGGTCAGTAGGCTGCACGGCTCTGTCGGCTACTGACCGTTTCCTCGCCACTTATCGAATCTCTCGGGTTCACGTGGAGCCTTTAAAACCGCATATGCTCCATGCAAGTTCGATACCCCGACTTGTGATTCGGGACAGAACAACACTTGCCCGTTTCGAGGCGCAGCAAGTGCCAAGGCTGCTGACGTGTACTCGGACGATTGTTATAGCGCGAGAACAAACCGACGAGACAGAGACAAGAAGGACATGAAGACACGAGTGCTCGAGTCTTCGTGGCTTTCTTGTCTCTGTGTCATCGGTTTGCTCTCACGCTATAACTATCATCATGCCATACCAACTAGCCCAAGTTGCCACACTTCTAAGTGTACTCGGAGTCATATGCTGCGTCGAGGTATGCATGCGATCAAATATAAAGCGCGAATAAGCAGAACAAATGCACTGGCAGGGCTCAAAGGCACAAGGGAACGCGTTTTTAAACCACCAAATTTCATGCAGGCAAAGCTTTCAAGAAAATGTTCTTTTTGCAAGCGAATTCCAGATTGAGTGCCATGCGAATACCTGTCGCCCCATGTGAAGTCTCTCCATTTTTTCATACAGTGACCTTTGCCCCATGCAGTAGCGAGCGCCATCTCAACTAGCCCGACGAGAACTATTCGTAGCTCAAGGTCATCGACGAACAATCTGCCCGTGCCCTCTACTTACGCGGAGTGGCGAGTGTCAGTACCTAACTATCTAACTTATTCTTACATCGTGGGTGAAGAGAGTAAAGCAGAGTAAAGGAAGCGTACGCTATAGGTACTCTGTGAGTGTTTCGAGAATGACCGGCCACTTGGTGTGCGCCAACTTACCGTGCGCCCAGTGTGGCGAGTTTCCGCGACGAATTGAAGCTACGGGCACTCAGGAAGGCTATCACTTGTTGTACACATGCCTCGAGTTAGTTTGAAGCTTATATACACCTGTATAACTTTCGATAAAAGTATGAGTGAAATTTTGGCCAGTTGATTTTTGCACACACACACACACACACACACACACACAGACACACACACACACACACACACACACACACGCACGCACGCACACACACGCACTCACACACACACACACACACACACACACACACACACACAAACTTGACGCACAATATGAATACCTTCGTGCAATCCGTCGCCGGGCAGAGAGGAAATACAGGAGGACGAAATCACCATCTGACCTATCTACAGCACGCCAAGCACAACGACATGTATTGCGACACCTCGATAAGCTCGATAGGCAATGGTGGAGGGTATTTTGTGGCTCTCTTGATCCAAGAAAACCCCTGTCTCGAATATGGCAAACTATCCGAAGCCTTCAGACGCCCGCTCAACAGTTCTTTCCTTTCCGAGCTTTGGCTCTAAAGCAAGGTCGACCTGAAGTAGAGGTTGCAGAAGATTACTGCCACTTACTCGTAGGTATGTCCTCCTCACCGATATCACCTTCGTGTTTAGTCTCACCGCCATCCAGCGACGATTGCCCCGACTTACCATTCACAATGCACGAACTCGACGCTGCGATTTCTGCATCCCGACGAACGTCCGCACCAGGTCCTGGTGGAATTACATATTCGGCTCTATATCACCTCAGCCGGGAAGCAAGGCAGGCTCTTTTGTCGTTCTACAACTCTACGTGGGAAACATCGACAGTCCCAGAGAGTTGGAAGTGCAGCCGCATAGTGGCCTTACTGAAACCAAGCAAGTGTTCACACGATTTGTCTTCTTATAGACCCATTGCCCTAGCCAGTTGCATCGGTAAGGTGATGGAACGCATGGTGCTGGCAAGATTGGAATGGCTGCTGGAGAATAATGTCGGCTTACCAGATTTTTTAAATGGCTTCCGTATAGGTCGATCATCTATAGATGGTGTTGTAGATTTAGTTTCTTCTGTTGAAAAGGAAAGACAACGTCGGAGATTGGTAGGGGCCATTTTCTTAGATATAAAGGGCGCGTACGATAGCATCTACCATGAGGCCATTGCACTTGAAGACATCGGCGTAGGTGGCCGACTACACGCATGGATAGTGAGCTATCTCAGAGGACGTATCATTTTTATGTCGACATCTGACGGTGACACGGCCTGGCACCTTGTAAGCCGTGGAGTTCCGCAAGGCGCCGTCCT